>CAIGRR010522710.1:0-17938 GCA_903798365.1 Fraxinus sp. 1973-6204
AATAAATTTATTATTATTTTTAAAGAAAATATAAGTTGATTTTAACAAATTAGTAAAAAAAGTAATAATATTTACTAACAAAAGACATAAAATAAATAAAATAAAAAATTAAAATAAATAAAAAATGAAAAGAAAAAATAAATGGGGCGATAAATGGGGCATGAGACTTGTCCCGCCCCGAATCCGCCCCGTCCCGCTTTAACCGGGTATGTGTATGGGGTAAGGTAATAAAATACCCGACGGGACGGGGGTGGGATTAGCCAACCCGACCCATACCCGCTCCGTTGTCATCCCTATACACTGGTGCAAAAAGTTATGCCCGTTTCTTTGAAACAGCTAGTTTTGTCAATTTTCGGTCCAATTCTTTTTCAAACCCTAACGCCAATTATCCTACATCAAAATTTACTAAAAGCGAAAAATGAATATCTTCCAACTCGATGTTTAGGTTCATTTCAAAAGCAAGACAGTACAAAATCGAATAAAGTACATACTATAATTTATTATGAGTTAAATAAAATATAAACATTATAATTGAATTAATGGGGACGTGATTCATTCATGGGGTCAAAGTACATTCCACTACGGTAAAAAACACAATTAGTCACGAGAATAATAATTATATTAATTATAAAATAAATATTATATTAATGAAAATAATTCAGATAGACATAAATAATCACGAGAAATAAGTATGCGGCGTTACACGTATTCTCTCATTGTTGGAAGTGATTATGCCAGGTGCTATTGCTAGGATAAGCAGCCCTATTGTGCCCACTACTTATCCATCATCATTACCTGATCATGAGGAACAGTGCTGCACTTACAGCACTTAGAGGGCTGTAAATTTAGTGGGTCCCACACTAATTAGAGGGTCCACACTAATTAGAGAGGGCTGTAAATTTAATTAATTACACTAATTAGTGGGTCCACACTAATTAGAGAGGGCTGTAAATTTAATTAATTAGTGGTCCCACACTAATTAGAGAGGGCTGTAAATTTACAGCCCTCTAATTGATGTACAAGTGGCTTTTTTGGATCATGAGTCACATGATTATTAATTAGTTTAGAGTTATCTATATGGTTAATACTCTATTATAGCTAATGTTAGCTAATGTTATCTATATGGTTAATACCCCAAAATTCTTTACGTTTGCCGACTAACATGCATTTTGATCGATAAAAACTTTTGCTGGTTGGCCTTTGGCAACTACATTCCGACCAATATTTTCTAGTCGGGAATTAGTTTTACCAGCTGATAATGAGCCTTTAGCGACTAATATTTTGGTAAGCAAATTCAATTTTCTTGTAGTGCCCAATACAATTTTGTTGACGTTTTGTGTTTGTCTCAACTCTAGGATGATATCTATACATTTGGAAAATGTAAAATTCTAAGCCTAGAATAATCCAAAAATGTGCGCATTTTCTCAAAATTAGATTTTAATAAAATTCAGACATTCATGGTCCTAGCATTGGTTGACCATTCAATTTTCTACTTAAATGTCACAAATATGTCGACATTGTTTCGTAATAATTTCCTCATTTTGTCTTTTCATTGTCCTTTTCGAAATATTCATAAGAAGATTTCATGGCCAGAAGATTCATAATTATAGTGTAAAAAATTCACATTGACATAAAGCAATGTAATTTCAGAGTTTGTCATTTCTAAAACACAAAATCTCATGGCCATAACTAATTCCAAACTCATCTGAGTAAGATAGTATGTGACGGGTTAAATTTCAAACAGCCAAATCCATCTATTTCGTCCACAAGTACGTGGGCTTGCTCGAGATTGAGTTAGTAAATACTTATTTTTGATGGAGTGTTTATTGGGACCCCTCTTAACCTGAGAGACTAAAATCACCTCATTCATATGAATGAAGTCATATTTTATTATTTAGGACTATGATTAAAAGTGAGAAACGTGTCAGCTCGAGTCTACAAAAATGAAACCTTATCCAATGTATTTTCGTTTTTATCTAGAGAAAGGTTGCCGAGTATAGTGAACAACAATGACCGTAAAATTGTGCTTATATAGAAAAATTGAAATTTGAGAACTTTCCTAACTCTTACGATCCTATCACACTCAAAAAATCCATCATGTGATAAGTTCAAATTTTCTATTGCACAAAGTGGATTTTTGTGGAATAAAATGCTTGGGTACAACCCCAATGCAATATGCTAAGATGGCTTGCTTGACCAGTTGACATAACTAAAAGCAAACAGAAACACACACTTTTTATTTTGTTCTACTGGCACGTGTTAAAACTTAAAATTTGAATAAACGAAATTCATTTATTTCATCAAAGAATCTACTTAATTATGCATATTGTATAGTTCCCGTTTATCTTCTATATCCAACGAATATAATGATTTTATAAGTTTTATTCAATCAATCAAAGTTTTTAAAAGAAATAGAATAAATATATGCAATGTAAGTTCAAAAATCTTTTTCAAAATATGTCTCTCTTTTATGAGTAAAAATAGAAATAAGTTAAGTACATAGTTTGATTTAATCAAAATTTTTAATATGAAGAAATAAATGAAATGAATGCAAATGTAAGCTTAAATAAATCTCTCAAAAGATATTTTACTTTGTTGCTCTTGAAAAATGTAATGAATATAAAGAGTAGAGGTACTTATAGAGTTCAAAACGTTAAAAAATCCGTGAGTTTGGATTACTCGTCCGATTGACCGCATTTTGTTCGAATGACCAATATAGTCGCTTTTATAGTAAAAATCAAATGTCAGAATGATCAAATTTTGGACCTTGAAAACTTCCGAGACTGCCTCTATTAGCTGGTCGACCACTACTAGTCGACTACCTCTTCCGGCCAGTGAACTGCCCAGCAGTTTCGGTCTTTTTACGTTTTGGTCCCGTTTGTCCCTGATTCGAAATTTTTGAAAAGCATAGACTTTTGGAAAGTATCTTTAACTAACTTTCAAGATAAAAGATATTTTTCAAGTTTATATCATTTTTAAAAATCTTTTTTATATTTGATCAAATTGTTGCATTAGAACAACTTTTAATGCAAAAAATTGTTTTTAATGCATAGAATGATTTTGAGCTTAAACATTCATTACCAAATATTAAAGTGTTAACACCCTTACACTTTATCTAAAAAATCAAGTACTTGATCTTGCTTCCGAAATTTGACTCTTAAGTTCTTGAATGTGTAATTTCGATCTTAACCTCTTTCATGAGTCCAATTTGTGATGATAGTTTTTGATCTTTTGACGATCATTGATTAATTTTTTATTATATGCTTTGAAAAATTATAATCACTTAAATTCAATTTGTTAGTAATCGACTTGTTTGTTATAATAAGAATTTTAAGGTTTTAATTAACAATAGGTCAACACAATCTAGGTGCCCACACTTAATACGTACAATTAAATGGATTTTTCTTGACTTTACATTTAGATGGACTTATCATTTAATGACATCTAATTGCCACCTAATTGATGATAAGCACTAGTAATGTTAAATAACACTATTTTTATAATTTAGGCAAGAGACACTATTATTAAAAGTGTAAAAACATATCGACCCATCCCAGGACTTTGCATGTCCCGTCTATTAAAATGATACGTGACACATTCATTTTCTTTTTATTTTTAATCAATTTTAAGGAAAAAAATATATGAAAAATGAGTAGGTGTTGTACGACTGAGAGCAACATCACTAGATCACAACTTGTGACAATCTTAAGAACATGGCTTTTCCAATGTCAAACTTGGACTAAGCCATTTATAAATTAAGCAATTTTGAATTTAGACAATTCGACCTACATTTATTATCAAAATGAGATTTTCTAAAAAAAAAAAAAATTGAATTTTAGTAAAAGCGTCTATGTAACAATTAAAAAAGTAATAATGTCATCTTTCTAGATTGTTATGAATAATTGTCATATAAGTTATAATACATGGGATTTACAACGTTTTGTCATAAATTGAACATTCCATAATTTTGAATGATTTTCATATAATAAATATGCTATTTACAACATTTTGTAACTAACTAGGTTTAGGTTAATGGAACGATTGTCATATAAAATGGATTATTTATATATTTTCTCATAAATTGAACATCGCATAATTTGTAAATGATTGTTTTATATACATACGCTATTTCAACATTGTACAACAAACTAAAGGGCCGTTCGATAAAGTCCTAAAACGTCATAACCTACTTATAAGAGAAGAAGCTGTTCCTAAACATATTTGAATAATTTCTAGAAGTGCTTTATCTGATTGGAAAATTTTATATAAAAAACTATCATAAGGTAATTTATAAAGACTTCTACAGAAAGTAAAAGCAAAAAAACGAAAAAAAAAAAAAAACGTGATGACATAGGCCCTAAGTAGGGATGGAAACGGACCTGAGCCGAGCCGCGTCAACCAGTAGACACCGGAGCTCGCTCGAGCCAAGCTGCCAATGAGTTGACTCATTTAAAAAAAATTAATAAAATAAGCCCAAAAACTAATATTATTTTTTAAGAAATTAATAAAAAAAGCCCAAAAATAAGAAAAAAAAAATGAATCGATCCACATACCCAAATCATTAATTGACTGAGTCGAGATAGGTTGAACCCAAGAGCAGTTCGTTCCATTTTTCATCCCTGGTCCTAAGTCTAGGTTAATGGAATGATTGTCATATAATGTACTAATCATAGCGTTTTGTTATAAGTTGAACATTCCATAATTTGTGAATGAGTGTCATATTAATATAACATTTAGTAAGAAACTAGATCTAGGTTAATGGAATGATTATCATATAACACGTGCTACAAAATGAAACATGCCACAATTTGTGAATGATTGTCCTCCTAATTTTCCATTTTGTAACAATGTGGGATTGGGTAAATGGACCACCTTTCCCCCAACTTTAATTTAGTGCAATTGTGGTACATAACAACTTTTGTCAGCATCCTCCACGCGAACGACACGACTTTCTTATACCTACCACACGTAGTAAATGTACGAATTTTGGCACCCACGTGCTCTTTCATGAATTATACCTAAAATCATCATTTCAAAAAGGAAATTATTCATGACTTGGATTCAAAAGTGTACAAAGTTCTTTCTATAACTTTTTGAATTTGAATTTTATGTTAAGTCTTTATATTCTTTCTTAAAATATTTTATATACTATTTATAAGATTTGATACTATGGTAATGTTTCTTTTACGAATTAGGTCATGGCCATTGTTGAGCATTGCAAGTTCTTCGAGTAGCATGCACAAAATCCGAGGTATTTACTTATTTGCTTTCCGTCTTCATGTTAAAATTTGCATATTCGTTCGTATTAATCAATGGTGTTTGGCATGCGCGTGTTGCACAGGCAAAATTGCTCTCAGTCCTAGCTCTCTTACGAAACATAGATTTGGCCATTTATGAACGCGGACAAGTTCAAGAAAATAACACGTATATGCACGCACGATAACTGAGGTAACTATCTATTTCTTTTCATTGTGACAATAATAATAATTTAATGTTAAGGCGTGTTTGGTATTCCAGACTACATAATTGGACTATGCAGAGAAAACATGCTCTTCCAGTGCCTTTTAAGGCTTTACATTCATATAACTTTTTCTTTTTTTCAATTACTGGCTCTGAATCCCGACCACACTTTTGCTACTTTGAAATGAACAAAAATCTAAACGTATGCAAGCCACAAATTTAATGCATGATGAATTTTTATTTAGCAGCTCACATGTGACATCAAATTTCTGACTTGTTTGCAGGAAAAGGAACAAAATAATAATGTATATAAAATGATGCCATTCTTACAATATTCTCCAAGATAGAATTTTGCAAACTTTTCAGATTCTGGTCCCATATAAAAAAATTTCCATTGATAATTCATTCAAATTTATACAAATTACACAAGGATAGAGACAGAACCTAACTTGTTTAGAATATATTGATGTGACTTATCTTTTTTCTTTTATAATATTATTAAAAATCATAAGCATAACTATGTAGTCACGCACCTCTATTCACTAGTGCTGAGATTCCTTACCACGTTTTTCAGCAAAATCAAAGTTACATTGAATTTCATCATTAGCATTTCTTATCTGGGATTTTGTTTTTATGAAATTTGGAAGGATGGGACTCCCTCTCTTGAGTCTGTTTTCTATGTCAATTGTCATCACTTGGACCTTAGCAAGTCTGGTTGTAATCTATTCACTCTGCAAAAATTCAAGGAAACACAGAACATGGCCATTTGTGCGTATTCTATGGTGGTTCTTTTCAAGCATTTGTAATTTACTTTTGGCTTCAGTTTATATCCCCAGTCTATTCGAATCAGTTGAAAACTTTCTGCCAGAAGCTAAAACTTTCCATGTTATAACAGTCGCACACTGACAATCGGTCTGGGCCTACTATTTTTTTTTTATATTTTATTATAAATAGAAAAGAATTAAAAATAATTTTAAATTAAAAAGAAAATGAAGTAAAAAAACAAAACCGACTAGTCTGGGTTGACTGTTGCTGCTGACTGACAGTCGGTTTGGGCCGACAGTCAACTAGGCCAACTGTGAACCGTCTTCTCGTTTGAAATGGCAAGAAACGAGAATAAGCTGTAAAATTACAATTTATATACATAAATCACTACATAATTCTGCACATAAACACAATATAACTACACAACCATTAATTCAAAAGGAGTTGGAGAAGCAAGAAAAACACATAAACACATTTTCTGATGCTGGAATTCTGAGCCAGTTAACATTCAGGTGGCTGAAACCACTGTTCAAAAAAGGTTGTGGTGAAAAAATTGAATTAGAGCACATACCTTCAATTCCTGTGTCTGAAACTGCTGATGATGCTTCTTCCTTGTTGGAACATAAGATAATAGAAAATTAAGAATTAAAAAGAATTTTAAGTCGAAAAAAAAATTATTTATAATAAGAAGAAAACAAATAAGAAATTTTAAAACTATTTCTAAAAAATTTTATAATAAGAAGAAAACAAATTAAACAAAAGAAAATTATGAAAATAAATATTATTTAATAAAAATTGAAAAAAAAAATTAATTTAATAAAGAATATAAATATTAATTAATTAAAACTTAAAAAAATTTATTCTATCATACAAAAAGAATTAAAAATAAATTTAAATTGAAAAGAAAATGGAGAAAAAACAAGCGAGACAAAAAAAAGTTGACAATAGTCGGTCCAAAACCCACTGTATAACATTCAGTCTGGCCGACTGTTGCAGACTAACAATCGGTCTAGGCTGATTGTTTTTTTATATTTTATCATAAATAGAAAAGAATTAAAAATAATTTTAAATTAAAAAGAAAATAAAGTAAAAAACAAGTGAGGCAAAAAAAATAAAATAAAATAAAAAATAAAAGAGAAAAATCGGCTACAGTCAGCCCAAAACCGACTGTTATAACATTTAGTTTGGGTCGACTGTTTCCCACTGACAGTCGGTATGGGCCGACAGTCGACTGGGCCAACTGTGAACCGTTTTCTCGTCGGAAATGACATGGAACGAGAATAAACTGTAAAATTACAATTTATATACATAAATCACTACTGCACTCAATAATCTACTTAAATAATGAAAAATAAACATTATACATAACTATTTAATCTAGAAATTTTTGAAACGTAATAAATGAAAAATCAATCTCATAATTCCTAAAAAACTAACCTTGGTGATAATAATGGCCGGGTTGCTTGGTAGTTGGCATTGGGTTGATTGTGAGGATGCTTCTCTCACTGAATCCCGATTGTAGACTGTGTGAGTAATTTGAAATCTCTTTTATCCTCCCCACTCAAACAGTTGGTTGAAGATGAGAGTATTTTTGGATTTTGGTATTTAACTTAACCTTATGGGCTTTTAATTTTTTTCTTTTAAATTGTCAAAGGCCATTATGGAAATATGGTTGGGCCAACAGTGATTTCCTTGTATTTCCTCCAAAATAATGTATATAAAATGATGTCATTCTTACAATATCCTCCAAGATAGAAATGCATATAATTATTTTGCAGACTTTTCAGATTCTGGTCCCATATAAAAAAAAATTTCCATTGGTAATTCATACAAATTTCACAAGGATAGAGAAAATCTAACTTGTTTAGACCTATTGATGTGACTTATCCTTTTTTCTCTTATAATATTAATAAGCATAAGCACATAGTCACACACCTCTATTCACTAGTGCTGAGATTCCTCACCAACTTTAGCGGGACACATGCTTTCTTCATAATTTGACAGGTCTGTATATCCACAATTTATCCAGTCCTAGATACATACAGATTAATATATCTATGTAAATAAATGTAGCAATAAACAGAATAGCAGACTCTAAATTTATTGGGGATAAATCTTAGTTTGTTAATTTTTGCATTACATTGATGAACACTTTTTCTCAGCTACAGGATTTACAGATTGCAACTTTTATCTTTTTCAGGTCAGTTGTGATGGATATCTCTCTGAAGTTAATCAATATAGCATTTTTTCTGTTCTTACTGATATGCCTTCTGCTGGACGTCTTCAAAGAAAGGAGGAATCATGGAGACAAGCAGTCATTGAAAAGTGAATTTGGCCAACAATTAACGGTTTTCAACAAAATCACTGTTACATTAAATTTCATCATTAGCATTTCTTATCTCGGATTTTGTTTTTATGAAATTTGGAAGGATGGGACCCCCTCTCTTGAGTCTGTTTTCTCTGTTATGACTTGGACCTTAGCAAGTCTGGTTGCAGTCTATTCACTATGCAAAACTTCAAGGAGACACAGAACATGGCCATTTGTGCTTATTCTGTGGTGGTTCTTTTCAAGCATTTGTAATTTACTTTTGGCTTCAGTTTATATCCTCAGTATATTCAAATCAATTGAAATCTCAAACTTTCTGCCAGAAGCCAACATTATTGATTTTGGTTCACTTCCATTGTCAATTCTACTCTGTTTTAATGCTTTACCTAATAATTCTGCACATAAACACAATATAACTACACAACCATTACTTCAAAAGGAGTTGGAGAAGCAAGAAAAACACAGAAACGCATTTTCTGATGCTGGAATCTGGAGCCAGTTAACGTTCAGGTGGCTGAATCCACTGTTCAAAAAAGGCCGTGGTGAAAAAATTGAATTAGAGCACATACCTTCAATTCCTCTGTCTGAAACTGCTGATGAAGCTTCTTCCTTGTTGGAACAGTCTCTGCGTAAACAGAAAACTGAGACTATCTTGTTGCTTAATGCCATTTTCTATTCTATACGGAGGCCCCTAGCTATAAATGCAATTCTCGCAGGTATTATTCTGTTTTCTTTGACCCTTTAAATTAGTGTTCCCATAAGAGAAAGTTGAATGATTATTTTGATGTTTTTAGGAGTCAATACAATTGCTTCCTACATAGGGCCTTTGTTGATTACAAGCTTTGTTGACTTTTTATCAAAAAAGGATGACAAAAGTTGGTACAATGGGATGGTTCTTGCACTTGTTTTCTTCTTAGCAAAGACTGTGGAATCACTATCCCAGAGGCAGTGGTATTTTGGTGCGCACCGTCTAGGTATAAGAGTCAAGGCAGCTCTAATGGTCTTAATATACAAGAAATCTTTGTCAATCAAGTGTGGTAGCATAAGCAATGGTAATATTATTAATTTTCTCAACGTTGATGTCGAGAGGATTGGAGACTTTTGCTGGTATTTCCATGGAATTTGGTTGCTTCCGGTTCAGGTTATATGTGCCTTGGTTATCTTGTACAAGAATTTAGGAGCCGCTCCGTCACTAGCTGCTCTTATCACGACGATTATTGTGATGATAAGCAACACCCCACTTGCCAATATGCAAGAAAGATTCCATACTAAGATAATGGAAGCTAAGGACTCAAGGATCAAATCTACTTCTGAAACCCTGAAGAGCATGAGAGTCTTGAAGTTGCATTCATGGGAATCCAACTTTTTGAAGAAGCTACTTAAACTGAGGGAAGTAGAAAGGGATTGGCTCAGAAAGTACTTATATACATGTTCTGCTGTTACTTTTCTCTTCTGGGCTTCACCAACATTAGTGTCAATTGTTACCTTTGGTGTTTGCATTATGTTGAGAACGCCATTAACATCGGGCACAGTTCTATCGGCACTGGCAACTTTTCGAATCCTTCAAGAACCTATTTACAACCTCCCTGAGCTTATTTCTATGATTGCTCAGACTAAGGTTTCAGTCGACCGGCTAGAAAATTTTATCATAGAAGAAGATCAGAAGAGATTGATACACTGTAATAATTTCAGCACACCTGATGTGGCCATTGAGATTGAAGCCGGAGAATATGCATGGGAAAATGAAGATGCGAAAATACCCACAGTCAATATAACTGAGAAAATAAGAATAATGAAAGGTTACAAGGTGGCCATTTGTGGTTCAGTTGGATCCGGTAAAACAAGTTTTCTCTGCAGTATACTCGGTGAGATACCTAGGATTTCAGGGTCAGGTATCCAAACCTATGGATCAAAAGCTTTTGTGCCACAAAGTGCTTGGATCCAAACGGGCACTATCAGAGAGAATGTCTTGTTTGGCAAGGAAATGAATCAAACAGTTTATGAAGGTGTCGTCGAAGGATGTGCCTTGAACCATGATATTAATATGTGGGCTGATGGAGACTTGACTATGGTGGGGGAGAGAGGGCTGAACTTGAGTGGTGGACAAAAGCAGAGAGTCCAAATGGCACGGGCAATTTACAGCAACTCGGATATATTCTTACTTGATGATCCTTTCAGCGCCGTTGATGCACATACTGGGGCTTACATGTTCAAGGCAAGAAATATCTTCTACTATACATGATTAACTTTATTATGCTTGACACATCATATTTCTTACATGACTAATCAAATATAGCTTCAATATTATGCAGAAATGCCTTATGCAACTCCTGCACAATAAGACTGTCATCTATGTTACTCATCAGTTAGAGTTTTTGGATGCTTCTGACCTTGTTTTGGTAAAGCTAAATGAACTCACAGAAGTGTATTTTTTTCCCCAAGGAAAATATTTCGTTTTTCTTGGGAAATAAGAAATTACAACTATTAAGATCATTAATAATTATGGGCACATATTTTTTATACAGGTGATGAAAGATGGAAGAATTGTTCAATCAGGGAAATATAAAGATTTGATTGCAATGCCTGATGGTGAACTCGTCAGGCAAATATCTGCTCACAGTAAATCTCTGGATCAAGTGAACGCTCCAAAAATGTGCATCAGCTTAGCTAAGAAGAAACATGGTAGTAATCAAATTGAAGTAACGGAAGATAAAATCGAAGACCTTACTGGCTTTAACCGGGATGCAGGCAGGACTCGGCAAGAAGAAACAGAAACGGGTCGTGTGAAATGGCACGTGTACTCCACCTTTATTATGTCTGCATATAAAGGAGCCCTTGTGCCACTTATCCTTCTGTGCCAGGTTCTATTCCAGGGGCTGCAAATGGCAAGCAATTACTGGATGGCCTGGGGAACAGAAGAAGGCAGGGTTACAAGAGAGCATTTGATTGGAATATTTTCTTTACTTTCTGGCGGAAGCTCCTTCTTTATTTTGGGCAGAGCAGTTCTTTTGTCTACCATTGCCATTAAAACGTCTCAGCACCTTTTCCTTCAAATGATAACATCAATTTTCCGGGCACCATTATCATTCTTTGACACTACACCTTCAAGCAGAATTCTCAACAGGGTCTGTATTTTTGCTATTATCCAATATAACTGCCTTGTACTTTCTTGTTTTGCACTTCAGTTCACGTTGAAAGTATTTTAAATCGTGTTCTTGATTACCAGTCTTCGACAGATCAAAGTGTAGTGGATACAGATATTCCATACAGGTTAGCTGGATTAGTGTTTGCGCTTATTCAGCTGTTCAGCATTGTGGTGCTCATGTCCAAAGTCGCCTGGCCGATCTTTTATATCTTCGTCGTCGTCTTTGCCATCTCCACTTGGTATCAGGCAAGAACAGTCTCCCCATTAAATGTAACTTCATTTCCCAATATGCTGACACCAACTTAACCGAAATGCTTATTGAAAGAAAAGGAACAGATTTATCAAAATATAAACAAATCTTCTTGTAATCTTCTAATACATCAAATCTTGATGCAGACGTACTACATTACCACTGCGAGAGAATTAGCTAGGATGGTTCCAACTCAACAGGCTCCAATTCTTCATCACTTTTCAGAATCAATCCTTGGATCAGCAACAATTCGTTGTTTCAATCAGGAAGATCGCTTTTCAAAGAAGAATTTAAACCTCGTTGATGACTATTCTCGTGTTTCCTTTTACAACTCTGGCACAATGGAATGGCTCTGTGTTCGGATCAACTTTCTATTCAACCTCGTCTTCTTTCTTCTTCTGATCATCTTGGTCAACCTTCCAAGGTCAGCCATTGATCCCAGTAAGCATCCTTTCCCTTTGCTTTCCTTTGATTGGGTAGAATACAAGATTACACTCACCTATTTGTCAGCAAAAGATAACAATAACAGTCAAGTTAAATGTACTTTCTGTAACGATGATAAAATTACATGAATCGATTCATTGGTGCAGGCCTGGCAGGACTAGCAGCTACCTATGGTTTGAATTTAAATGTTCTCCAAGCATGGGTTATATGGAACCTTTGCAATGTAGAGAACAAAATGATCTCTGTGGAAAGAATTCTGCAGTTCACTAAAATACCCAGTGAAGCTCCACTAGTTCTTGACAATTGCGGACCNAGTTCACTAAAATACCCAGTGAAGCTCCACTAGTTCTTGACAATTGCAGACCCGAAACTGATTGGCCGTTCCATGGAAAAGTTGAAATCGAAAATCTCCATGTGCAATACAGGCCTACTCTTCCTCGAGTTCTCAATGGGATCACGTGCACCTTTCCAGGTGAAAAGAAAATCGGTGTTGTGGGACGAACTGGCAGTGGAAAATCTACCCTGATCCAAGCTCTCTTCCGGGTTGTGGAGACCTCAGAAGGACGCATAATGATTGACGGAATAGATATCTCGAAGATAGGTTTACAGGATTTGCGCTTGAGATTAAGTATCATCCCACAGGATCCAGTTTTGTTCCAAGGAACCATGAGGACAAATCTTGATCCTCTGCAGGAGCACTCAGACCAAGATATTTGGAAGGTAATGAATCAAAAAAGTCTTTTCCTTGTAAGAATTTGATAGAAGACAATCTGATTTTCCCTGAAATGATGTGGTAATCCAGGTTGTGCACAAATGTCATATTGCTGACGATGTAAAGCACGATCAAAGGCTTCTAGACGCACTTGGTATAAGACATAACAAATTCTTCAAAAAAGAACTACATTTTCATTTGAATTGATAATTTTCCTTTTTCCCGAAACTTTGAAAAATTGTGCAGTTGCTGAAGATGGAGAAAACTGGAGTGTAGGGCAAAGGCAGCTTGTATGTTTGGCAAGGGTGCTGCTTCAGAAGAGAAAGATATTGGTCCTGGATGAGGCTACTGCTTCAGTAGACACAGCAACTGATAATCTGATCCAGAAAACAATCAGAGAAGAAACAAACAGATGCACAGTTATAACAGTAGCTCATCGCATACCTACTGTAATTGATAACGATCTCGTTCTGGTTCTTGGAGAAGGTAACATCAACACAAAATCGAATGAAAACTGAATCAGTAAAATCATAATCGAGAATATACAAACATAATGATGTATTTTTCACTAGAGTAATCTTTGGTTGATGCAGGGAAGGTTTTAGAGTATGACTCTCCAGCTCAGCTGCTAGCAGATAGTTCTTCTGCATTTTCAAGTTTGGTAATGGAATACGTGAGAAGATCAAAAGGCAAATGATAATGAGATTTGATTTTGTCCGGGGATTTAAACAGTTTATGACTTTTTCATGTACAAGTGACAAACAAGGACATAGAGTAGAAAGAGCTCTTGCTTACTAGAAGCAAAACTGGGAAAACAAAGACAAAAATAAAAGATAGATGAAACCACTTTACAGGATGAACTTCGATCAGGTAGGACATTAGCAATGTTGCTAATACATAGTACTAGATCAGTAATCTTATAGACAGCTTATTAGAAGATAAATATATTGAAATTTCAAATTTTTTTCTTAAACAACTGGTGGATCTCCTAGTCATTATAAGAAACTCAGGAAGTCTGGCAAGCAGAACACCCCAAGTGACGATGTTTTAGATCCATTTTATGCATAATATAAAGGATAAAAAGTTCATGGAAATATAAAATCAAAACCTCCCAATTTCTCCAAGTATTTTTGTATATTTTTTTCTGTTATTATTTCCAGAAATTGAAACTGATTGCTGAATATAAAAATTCTTTAATCTGTACATTTTGAAGTTGGATACTACCATCCATAGCATAAGATGCTAAAAGCACTTGATACCTCATACCCTGTAGATTATGCATTAAAGTTGTTAGTGAAATCTACATATTCTGACCTTCACTTTTGTCACATTTAGTTTCAGAATAAACCTTTCAATCAACCAAAAACATAGATAGTTATGTACATCCTCTACATTCAGTATGCAAGAACAGGAATAATTAAGAATTAAAGGGCCAGATAGAAATTAGCTAAAGAATTGAAAAAAATTTCATTGCTCAAGACCATCAAACATACTGTTGAAATCCAAGTTCAAAAAAACAAAAAGAAAGCTTCATTCTTGCAACGAACTAATAGAAAGCACTAACAATTTGGTGCTTAAATTAGGGACTTTATACTATAACTGTTGATTTTTATACTCTTCATTTAGACTGTAGTCTTTATGTTTCCATAATGTGCCTGCTAGGGTTGTAAATGGATCGGATATGGATCGAATCTGTCAATATCCAATCCGTCCGATAAGAAAATTATCCGATCTGATCCAATCCAATAATCCAACAGATATTTGACTGTTAAATCAATATCCGATTTGCTATTTTATCGGATATCCGATCCGATAATCCTATCTAAAATTAATAAAAATTAGGGAAAAATGATTTTATGTTCTTTAAAAACCTTGAACTAATTTGAGGCCCACCTGTTTTTATTAGCAAGCCCAATAGTGACTTTTACCATCATGATGTTCCTTTTTAAATGAGAGATCATCTTCTAGTTTTCTATTGACATTCGATGTGAGATAGATAAAATTGAATTTCAATTCTAAATATAAATATTTTATTTCATTATTTTCATTACATATTAAGTATTAGTTTTTGAAGTTGTAAAATAAATTACAATAATAAATTCAATTAAGAAAAATATAGATAATTATTTATTTTAAAATAGTAAACTAAAATTAAAAAAATCTATTGTTTTTATAATATTTTACATTTATGTGTATAATTATTTATTCAATTTGAAAACCGGTTTGATATNTAAGAAAAATATAGATATTTATTTATTTTAAAATAGTAAACTAAAATTTAAATAATCTATTGTTTTTATAATATTTTACATTTATGTGTATAATTATTTATTCAATTTGAAAACCGGTTTGATATTGATTCGATCCCGAGTCGATTTTTAAAACATTGGTTGAAATCAACTTTTTATTTTCTTCAAATTTTCCAAATCTTAAACAGGTTTAATAATTATAAATTTTTCAACTTTTTTTATGTTTTGAAGTTGATTAATTTTTTATTCTAAATTTATTTATTTTCTCATTTATTTATTTTAGTGACAAATAATATGTGATACAAATATTTTACCGACTCAATTATTTATAAAAAATCGGATCGGATTGACCTATATCCATATTTGATCCATTTAGTTAACAGATTATCGAATTTGGATCAAAATCCAATCCATTGACAACACTAGTGCCCACCAAGAACAGTATATAACCAAAATTCTCAAAAAACTTGAAGATCAGCTATGTAAATCCTTCGTCGTTCATACAAAACCAACAAAATTCGATACTTAACAACTAAGTTCGGTCATATTATATTGTCCTCTTATAACTTGTTCTAATGGGATCGCTCATTAACACTTGATTCTAATCATTGGTCAAGACTTTAGCCCAATAAATCGTAACAAGTTATACTCTGAAAGTGTATATTTTATAGGCATATAGAAAAAGCCTGAAATTCTTGACCTATATATAATTTATTTTTGAAAAACTGTAAGCTAAATATACCAAATTGCAGAATGGAGAGCATGGAATGTTTCAATAAAAGAAAAGATACTCCAATATTTATATTTAATAGTGGAAGACTATCAAAGGTACTACAATAAATGATTGATTTAATTCTATCATTTAGAAAGTAGTGTACACATTTATTTATTTAAATGTAATCTAACACAGGCACAAGTTTAAATCCTCTTTTCAACAACTTAATAATTCCAAATTGAAAATGGCCGTAAGAAAATATAAATTGNCTTTTCAACAACTTAATAATTCCAAATTGAAAATGGCCGTAAGAAAATATAAATTGATGGTAAAGAAATGTAAGATGATTTACCTCGGGCTTCACCAATTTACTAATTTTCTTGGAACTGCGAATAACAAGAGAGAAAGCAGGGATTTTTTTTATTTTTTTTTTTTGTCGCGTAGAATGTGATTTCTCTACTCTTGTCTACTGGATTCGAACTCTGGTCTGAATATTGGTGCTTACAGAATTTGTGTTGAAAACGTGTTTTGAGAAATGCAACTTTATTAATGAAGCGTTTTTAACTGGATGGAGACATGTGGCTCTATCTTGGCCGTTGATTGTTGGATTCCAAATGGTTCTATTATTTGCTTGTGGATTTTCTCATTTTTTACTACTTGCTATTGGTTTTCAGAGATAAACTCTCTCGACTGCTATGGTTTCTTCTTTTATGTTTTTCATTTCTTAAATTTCTGATTTTGAGACTTACGATCTTTAATATTTAGCCTCTAGATTATGATATTCTAAGGGAATATTTGTAAGAACGTGAGGGTTCTTTTGAGTTACTGTTTTAAGAGGGTTTGAGAAGATTCTTGATGATTCTTCATAGATCAATCTTTGTGCTTTAAGAGGTAAGTGTTCATGTACTATCTTTGTGTATTGGTTAAACATTTGTAACATTTCGTTGCCATTTTGGACTATTTAGTGCAATCGAGCATAATCCAATTTATATAATCCAATTTATTGAATGCTCAATGGAGGATGTAGGCATTGGAAGTGGTCGCAAAACCTTCGAGGCTTAGGCTGAAAGAAATCGTTTGTGTTGAATCTTATTTCTGTAAGATCTTTTATTATTGCTTCTCAACGCTAATATTGTGTGAACATGGTCCTACAGTGGTATCAGAGCCATTTCTGAGGAGTAAGATATCTGGATATTGGAGAAATTGGTTGATATGCAATATATCTGAAATTTTTGGAATCACTGTCAAGCAAAATGAAAGAAAACAAGTTTTTTCAAACTCGTTGGGTGAAATCTTTTAGTTTTTGTAAAGTTTAATTTCTAGAAATTATGGTTTCTTAATTTTTCCCTTGATTTACCGTAAATAATAACCTCTTGAGATTAATATTTGTCCAAAAGCTCCTACAAGGCCTTGGACATTTGAGATAAATCAAGTACGGATCTGAACCTGGAGGATCTTGAAGGAGGACTCTATGAAACATAGTATTGTGATCTCTGTTATTGTGTTTTCTTTTGAGTCTTGATCTTCATGTTCTTTGTGTGTGTGCTTGAAATTTGTGAAATCTTGTCTTACTAAGTATATTACAGTGATTTATGATTGACGCCAATTTGTATTCTTACTGTTCTTTGTAAATCTGTGAAAATTATCTTAAATCTATGAGCCATACTTGCTTATAACATGGCTTCTGCTAAGTTTGAATTTAGTTAGTTTAATGAAAAATGTGATTTATATATGTGAGTAAAAAAATGAAGGCAATTTTAATGCAAATGAGACGTGTGAGGGCTCTAGATGATAGTCGGCCTGCTTAAAGAAAACTGAATTTGAAGAGTTGGTTGGAGCACTATTTTCTTGTACTTGTCTAAAAATGTGATA
>CAIGRR010522717.1:0-18845 GCA_903798365.1 Fraxinus sp. 1973-6204
AATATAAGTTGAAAGACCAAGGTGGAAAATTTAAAAAATGAAGGACCAATTCGGAGGTAGTTGGGAATGGTAGAATGTAATTGGGAGGATTTAAAGTTGGAGGGACTAAATTCTAAAGAAACATTGAATTAGGGAGCAAAACATACAGGTATGGTATATGGATCACTGGGGTTGCAATTTCAGGCCGCCTAGGCGACAAATCGGGTTCCCCTTAGCAAAATTCACGTGTTCTCAATATTTTGCAAATCAACGTCAGGACCTAAGAGGCTAGTGTGGTGATAAAGTCACTTTCTTGTGGGTCAAAGTTGGCAACAAATTGATAAGAGGATAAGAAGTATTTTTCTTCTTCATTAAGTATTAGAATTGGTCAACAAAAACATTTTTACAAATTGAATTCAGAATGCCAACCATGAGCCAAAACCACCACCTTTCTTCTCTATATATACATGCCTATATACTGCAAAATATTATATCATTTTTGAACTCAAAACCATAGAGAGAGAGAGAGAAATTCTTGTAAATCTTTTTGCTATAAGTGAAATCTTTCTACAATCTGCACGTGGTTTGTCCACGTAAAATTTTGATATTCATTACTTTTCTTCTACTTTAGTTGTAATTGTTTGCTCCGTACCACAACGTCCTAACAACTAGGTCATGCCTAGGCACTTACCATTTCTCCTCCTTTTTCGAGTGATTTGAAAACCAAATTTTGGAATGTTTTGTGCTTTTTAAAGAAGTATATAAATTAGAATGTCCTCTCTACACCTCATAACACATCATACAATAGTTAATATTTCACGTATTTTCTTTGTGACACCCTAGAAACGAAAATGCTAAAACGGTTGCTATGTCAATGTGTTTAGATTAAAAGTTCTATGACCTACTTTGATAATTAAAGTTAATTGACCCAATTGAGATTTTAGTGAAAGTTCAATGACCACTTGTAAAATTTGCCCCAACGGTATACAACATATTTAATTGTTGAACTCGATTGGACATAAGTAAAGTAAAATATTTGTTTCATATTTTATTTCATATTATTTAATTCTACCTACTAAATATAAAGAATAAAAACATAATGATATATTTATTTTAGATTAGCACTAACTACTGTAGGTTTTCTCTTCTAATTAATTTATTGTAGAGTATAACCAAAACTACGAGTGGAATGCAATTAGGATGGGACAAAATGATTGTTTGCAAGGAAAATGAATCCAAATTTTGGATTAGATCATGCCCACTAGAATGTGACTGTAGTTCTTACCTACCAAGGGAAAAGACAAAAGACAATCACATGTCTCCACGTTTCTACATGTTTACTTTATGTGCACATTATATTTATTTTTGCTCTACTTAGTCTGCTATAAGTGACATGTTTATTAATACAACAGTTATGTTGTACCTAGTTATGCTATAGGTACAGAAAAAGTTCGACAAAATTTTTACAGAAGAATACTTTAATAATTTTTCATTGGTTTTTGACACAACAATGATAGAAAATGCACCATACATGTACTGTTTTAATAATTCCCTATACGCAGGGAATTATTCTTATCAATGGTTAAAACTAAAATAATATGTCGAAAGGAGATCGATGAATACGACATAAAAAAAAAACTATCTTCATTCGCCTTTGTAATCATTCTCATTGTTATCAAAACTCACTACTTGAAGAAGTTTCGTAATTTATTATTGTACCTCAAGTTCAAGAAGCCAATAGCTACTAAAGTCTCCAAGAATTTTATGCCTATAGCTACTAAAGTCTCCAAGAATATGCATAAAAGTGTTCAAAACATATCTCCTTGTGCTTGGATTCAAATGCGGCTTCGCTTTGACCTCTCAATGGCATTGTGCATTTTCATTTCCGATCTCATATTACTTAAATCGTTTTCAATTAATTACTATACCTGACTCATCGTCTATCTTGGACAAGGACAAAGTCCGGTTTCAACATGTTCGACTAATGCCATAAAACCACCTTCCACGTGCCGTTTAGATATACATAAAGAAAGTTTTAAACATAGAAAGCTGGTCGATATCCATTCAGTTAACCATTATGAAGGTCAGGGACCTACCATTGTGGAGTCATAAAAGAATATTGGTTTCCAAAGGCATTTACAATTCTATAAAAGAATGATACCACAATATAAGGTCTCTTATAGGCCAATTCCACCTTGATAAGAGCAAAAAGAGTTTACAATGGAGGTGAGGATTCTAAGAGCAGTTGTGTTGGTTTTGGCTCTGGGAATGCTAACTGGGCAGTGTTGTGCCTCTTTCAAAGATTGCTACACAAAATGCTTTATTTTTTGTATGATTGAACCTTCTCAAACCCTTTGTTCCTGCGCTACACACTGTTTGAAACAATGCATATTTTCAGACACCCCACAAGGTGTTCATGAAGATGTGGATAATCTTGGATTCTGCAAACTTGGATGTGCCTTCTCCATGTGCTCCACTATTAGCACTAAACAAAAACCAAGTAATTAGATTCTCTCTCTCACTACATGAAATTTCATTTTACCGACGAAAATTCTTAGAATGTTGTCTTGAAAAGTCTCTTGATGACTCTTTTTCCAAGGAGTAACTTCAAAATTAGTTATTGACGTCTAAAATTTTGGTCATTAAAAGTGAGATTTCTTGTATTCTCTGGTTTGGAGGTTCTGATATTGTTTTTCTGTGTTTTCAGATGGAGAAAAGGTTGATAACTGTGTGGGATCTTGCTCAACAAAGTGCACTAAGAACTACTCGTTACCTTGAAGATTTTGTGGGTTCTGATGCTGTTTCTGTGTTTTTGAGATGGAGAAAATGTCGATAACTGTGTGGGATCCTGCTCAACAAAGTGCACTAAGAACTACTCATTACCATGAAGAAACTGGTCATACATTCGACTCTTTAATCTTTGGCACATATAGACTACTTGTCAACGCCATAGGAGTGATTAAATTTTCTTTACTTGGTGATATACGCAGGTCTATGCTAACTTCAATTCAATGATGTTATCAATAAACTGTAGTGATTTTCTTTACATTTTATTAGCTGTTTTCACTCTTCAACTTGCTCCACCAAACAAGCACCGGAATGTCTCTTTTTCAAATGCTACGATTTTCAGCTTAGAAATAAGTTTCTATAATCAAAAATAATTTATTATCAGCTTAGAAATAAGTTTCTATAATCAAAAATCATTTATTATGGCATAAATCAGGTATGTTTTGTTATAAATATACTCTAAATATATTTTTAGGAGCCCAACCTTCAAAATTGAAGTTATGAATTTCCGACCTACCGAATTGACATCATCATTTACAATTTTTGTCAAGTGAGGACTCAAAATCACAAATCTATTTACAACTCACATTTTGAGAGTTGGAGAACCATAACCACATCACGTGAAAGGTTAGAGAACTCAATCCTAATTTTCCCCAAGAAGAATGCAAAGCTTGACTGCGATGCTAACGATCTAAAGAATGAGATGCACGAATTGGAAAACAAGAAAAGATACAAAAAAGTATATCTATATGAAACATCAAAAATGGGTTTCAGTTCAAAACAGAAACTTATATCCTGGCACAATGTATGATGTGTTAAAACTGTAGAATAGTAGTGCTAATACCAACAAATATTGACTGTTTATCTACAATTCACAATAGCATCTTAAAGGGTAAAATTGGCTTCAAACGACACAACAAAAAACAGCTATGCTCATTCTATAAGTTTTGGAATCTACAGCCTGTGCTCGAGAAGTCAAAAATTTGTTGTGCTACAAAATTACACCACTGGCAGGAAGACATCGGGTCCCTTGATCACCTCTTTCAGGCAACCTCTAGCTTACCTGGGAACATTAACTATATATCAAGTCATGCGTAAAAACACAGAATCTAATATCTGACATCCAATGCAACTCAAGAAACGCAATAAACAGAAGGATTGCATGTTTTCTCTGAATTAGTGAAGTGAAAGATTATATGTACTCGACACATTCAGAATTATTATATATAAAACCCTTCATTTAAAAGATAAAAGAGGACGACAAAACATGGCTTCCCTCGATGTTTAAAGTCAACCAATTTCAATCGAGAAAAAGTTCCATAACAACAAATCAGCAGCAAACAAACTGGTTAATATAAAGTTTGACAGACCCACCACACATGAAGAATAACCAACCAGGTGATCAAACTTACAGTAGATTACTATTAAGTGAAAATCCCAGTCGATTTAGACCACATAAAAGCTCAAATGGATTAAAATCCCCAGTTTACCTAGTTTGTTAATTGTTTACAAGTATACACTTGAACAAATAAATACAAGTAGATCTGAAATACGATCAAATATTAGGACATACAAGCGCTTTTTTCCCCTATAGATAAGAGACGTAGCGAATGAGATTAAAAATACATTTAACACCCTACACACCTACTAAGATCAACAAGAAGGGACTGATGTTTTAGCTATTTCAGTCGAATGTCTGCTAAACAACAGAAGATAGATTGAACAAAGACAATAGAAGGCATAAAATCACTATTAAAAGAACCCAAAATGGAAGTATCGGGCAATGAAAATTCTCTAACTGAAACAGTTTCACACTTCAAATCTCACCTTAAGAAGTCACCAGCTGCAGTAGGAACCGTCTGTCTTGAGTGGACCTAGTGATGAGGTGTAAGCACTGCCAACTCAGCAAAGTGTAAGGGAAAAAAGCATTAAGGTTGCAGCACTAGGATTACAAATTGTATAGTTAATGCGGATGGTTAATGATACAAGTTTAAAACAAATAACCTATGAAAACAATAGAATGATTATCATAATTCTAGTCTGCACGCCAAGTTCACCTTCAAACAGCGACTTAAACAAAGAGACATTTCAAGGTCTTATGAGGTAAATGCATGAAATTTAGCAACAAGTCATTTTATCCAAGTGCTATGTAACTCATAGCCCACTCTTATAAAGATACAGCATAATCCAAATGAGTGAGATCATAACACAGAACATACCCATAATTTATACTCGGATAATTTTTCATATAATAATTCCTTCTCATGTGAATTCAAAATAGACACCAAAGTGAAAATCACACTTTAAATATGTTTTCTTTGTAAATAACAAGTTTTGATCCCACCAAATCAGGCAGCAAACTTGTGGAACAATTTATTAATTCCTAGTACACCAATGTCAACTGCATTCTAAAATTCTAGGTATATTAGATGAGAAAATGCACTCAAGGCAGAAACGAATAGAATACAATGGATAATAATGAAATAATATCATTTCTGAACTACAAAAGATGGGGTCAAAATGGCAGCTAAAAGAAATTCAATTAATCACCAGCAACAAAATTGGGAATTTCACACCGGCCCAACGAATTGCTTTTAGTCTGACGGTTTTCCTTCATTATTCGTACCCCGCTCCTCTTCCTCAGCCTCGTTACCGTTCACGAGTACGGCACCATCTGTAGAGTCCGCATCTACAACAACTGCCTCTTCGTGGCCATCATCATGTTCCTCTACTTGGATCTCATCTTGACCTTCCTCTTGTACCTCATCTCCATTCTGTTCTGGAACCTGGAGAAACTAACAGAATCAAGCACTGAGCACCAGCATAAAGATCCAAGAAGAAAACTTGCACAAAGTCTAAAAAACAAAGTTTGTACCATTAGAGTCTGGTATCATACAGAGTGTGTAAATCTAATAGGTAATGAGATTCTTTGCCAGTTTGAAATTAACTTGATCTTCGCAGAATTAAAACATAAAAAATTGGCAGAGATCAAACAAAGCTAAACTAAATGCAGGGGATGCTCTTTAGCGTCTGTCATGTTTATGAATATTATCTTATCAAAATAATGGGAAAAGAATTTTCTCTGGAGCTGGCAAAAACGTTTGCATACCTCATGATCCAAAACTCCATTTTCCAGTGGTTCTTCATTCATTTGCATGTTTCTGAAAGACTCCACAAGGCTTGCAACTGATCTATCTGAATGTTGTACATATTCAGCTGCTGAGGGATAATTACCCCTGCAAAATAGTTGGAAGTACTTATTGTTGAGTCCTATCATAACCATGCGTCAAAAATTAACCAAAGCAAGGCCGGTTATCCCAATATCCCCCAGAAAATGGTGCAAGGACAGCTAGTATAAAGAAAACCAACATTTCAGAAAGAAGTCAAGAAAAATAATACAGCTATATTGAATGGAATGAATATGATCCATTATGATCTTGGAAAGTAGATGTAAGACTGGAGAAATGAACTGGAATGATTTCAAATTTGTGCATACTATTCACAAGTAGCTTATCAACTAAAAGATATATATAGACACCTTGTCTCAGCGACTCTGGATTCAACAGCAAGCGCAATTTGCCAATCCTCAAACAAATTTGGATACTCTTCAGGATCGGCCAGGGACTCTGCAGCTTTTGGATTTATCTGTAAATTGTATTCAAAAGTGCAACCCGATCAAACAATGAAGAATTCTTCACTGTTAAATTATTAGAAAAGCACAAATGGCTCTTAAAATTAGTCAATTGTATGAAAAAATTACAAACATTTTCTAAACAATGACACCCCTCGCATTCGTTTCTCAAGGCAAACCGAGAAAGGTTGGCAGGAAGTTTTCGAGTATATTCAAAACAAAATCTGAGAAAGATATGTATCAACACCATAATGAAATTGTAGTTTTAACAGGATTAGATGTATTTAACCCTGTTCTTCATCTGCTGCTTGAATGTATGGAATCTTTCTACCAGGACACTAAGAACAAAGCAATATGCTGAGATGTACAATTTCATAAAATACATTAAGCTTGTAGCATGGAAACATTTCAAATTCAAGTGGTGGTGAGGGATCACGTTTGGCTGTTTTAACCTCTCGACTCAAGGTCTTCCCATGACATAACTGAAGACTTCGTGAATTTTACTAAAACAACTCATAAAATCCGTATTAGAGAAGTGGTAGAGATTAATTGCTTAACTCTCTAAAACTTGATATTCCACTCTTGCATTCTAGTTATTCATATCGGAAGTAGAAAACAAGATTAGAGAATCAGATATCTGTGACTAGTTTCAACCCAACTCCAAAAAAAACAGCTATCTTTTTTCACCTTATTTAGAATCTTTAGAATAAGGAGGGTAAGAGAGAAAAGAAGTACATTCAACATCTGTAAAGACTCGGGACTGAATCAAGAATGAATGCAACACGACTATATTAGATTTTGAAAGACAACATAGATATCAGAATGCTGATATTGGTTGAACCCGCAAAAGTCTTGTTTTTAAAATTCTAACTGAAATATTAATTATTTAGAAACAAGTTATAATATTTTATCAAATCAAAAACCAGTAAGGGTAACTTTTTAAGAAAAGAGAAAATGAAATTGGAAGTTCTGAATGAAATAATTGCATCGCCACTTCCAATATACTATTTGCTTTAGTTTTCCCTTTTTTCAAACATGCAGAATTAAAATACACCATTGCAAATATGATACAATAAATGACAACCTTATTGAGGTCCTTTCTCCAAAGAGCAACAATTTCTGACACCATACTGGGAAGATAGGAGCGAGCCATCAATGCAGCTTCAGGTATCCGATTGCTGGAATGAAATTGTGATTTATAATATAATCACCCTGACCAATACATACAACAGCTAGCAAAGATGATCGCTAGAATTACCTCTCAACCAACAGTTGAAGGCAGTCCTCCAATTTGCCCAACATAAATAAACAGAGGAATGCAACATTGTTTTTCCCATGCTCTTTGGCAAGAGAGGCAAGTTGAGTTATTCCTTCAGCATCTCCTAAAGAAGAATAGAGTAGCAACAAACCACTCAAGTCATTTGCTTGCTTCAAACATTCCTCTGCCATCTCTAACTGCAGTAGAAGATAGAAGACATACAGTTACAAAAAGATTATAGATAGGAAACAATAAACAGAAATATCTAATCAAATCAACTAAATGGAAATAAGAAAAGGACCCTTCAGAGCTATTGTGCAGTATAAATGATTCATTTGGGCAGTCACAGAATTAGAGCTATTCAAGTTAATACAATCAAAGAGATTCTCACGGAGAAAAGAAGAGGTCATATTTTCCAGACAACTGGAAAATGGCTGAAGCTACTTGTCTATATAAACTGTTACAAGACATAATGATAAAACACATCATCCACAATTTCTTCATGTAAATAGTTATGCTTTTTAAACTCAGATGATAATGACGGAGGATAAGATAAATACCTTTCCGGTGGACATAGCTAATTCACCCAATTGCTTCCATTTAGACTCGCTCTGTGCTAACATGGCAATTTCCTGTAGAAAAAAACAGAAAAACCTGCACTTATAAGCAGCACACGCTTCTTGAAAGCATAATATTGAGAGATCCAAATTTTAGCGCCACAATAGCCGGGAAAACGGAAAGTGCAACAAAACAAGTTTTCATAGCTGCTAATTATAACCCCGAAACTTACAAGTTGGCAATGTTTACCTGTGCAATCTCTAGTTTACCCAGTTGTATGGCTAACTCAAATCTGTAGTCAGGATCCATAGCAACTTCTAGTGCATCTTCTATCATTCCTCGTGATTCCAAGAAGCGAGCAACACTGGGGACAGGATCCATTTATATTCAAAATCAAGATAAATAAATGACTCTTGCAATTTGTGCATCAAAGTTGGATAACATGGTAAAAGAGAAAAGAACATAAGAACAGTATCCTGAGCACTTATTCCCTATTTGGCTTCTTTTATTTTCAATTAATTTAATATTATTTTTTTAATAAACATAGAATAGTCATATAGCATCAGCTGCACTAAATGCAAATGGTCATCTTCCAAGCACGTCATGGAAGAAGTTTAAAATGTATTGGACCACATAAATTAACCCACTGGAAGAACAAAAAGAATGTGATACTTCGTAAAAGAACTATGGAACAGCTTATGTTCACTTCGAATCCGATTAAAATGATAGCAAAAAGCAGCACAACAGCACAAAATGATCGTCCTGATATCAATTTAGTCAGAAATCAAATCATGTCCGTTTATGAATGTCATTCCATGTAAAAAGTAATTCCTTGGGTATACATATAGTAAGATGATCGTGTGCCCATTACTTTAAGATGCAAATTTTATCCAGGAGTCAAAAAATAAGTTGAAGTAAAAAACCTATTGTGATGCTCCTTTGGAATTGATGGTAAAACCAGATTTGCCTTTTCCAGATCACCACGCATTACAAGAGTCTTATACTCAATCAAACTGAGCAGCAAAGTATAACCTATAACACTGCAAAGAATCAAGAGACACTTGTTTAACGGTTGTAAAAATAGAATCCCCAATCTTAAAACAAACAAATATTATCATAATAGTTTCTGCTTCTTAAAGCATACGCTAGCCCACTCACTTGAATTCTTTGTCAATGAGAAAAACTCGGCTCTGGTTAGCAAGGTATCCTAGAAGATACATAGGCCGATCTAAATGAAACATTGTTGTCACCTAGAAAATTACATAAAAAGACATTGCTTCCTCACATTCTGGAAGAATAAGATTGGAGATGTGTGATTGTAAAAATGCATGAAAAGGAAACCATACCTCTCCTCCCATGCAGTAATTGAGTCTCCAAGAAGAGTTATTGTAAATGAAACAATCCCCCACCCAAATTCCAGTCCTCGCTCGTTCATTAATTTCACAAAGAAGCTCAAAGGCATCTTCCACACCTTGTTCATCTATTGATCTCCCACTATCCAGATGTGCAGAAACTACGTCTCGCTGCAGTGTATAAAAAAGCCAATCAAGTCAAAATAAGGATATCCCAAGAATAAACTTGCAGACAGATTCATAACAGACTAAGATTAGTAGAATCCTCACATTATACTTGAGTATGTAGAATGATGCATCGCTAGCAATGGCCACCAAATCACCACCGTCAGCCCAGTAAAGATTCTGGAAAATATTAATGAGAATAACAAAAAACAATGATCAGAATCAGTATATCCAAAACTGCAGCACAAGAAAAGAATAGCTAAAGATGTACCATTTTTACCTTAACAGTAACATCAATTCGTCGAATCAACCTGCACTCCGCCCAGTCATAGAAACAAACAAAATCATTTGAGCACATTGCCAATAAAGTCCCCCCATATATGCGCTCAGCAGAAAATATCGGACGGATGCTTTTTTTCTCCTGCAAGACAACATCACTCTAAATGTTATCACCGTATATGAGCTGGGAAAGACTTGAAATATAGTTTGGGACCAAGTTGAACAGCCATGAAAGGATTATGCAGGATTACAATATTTGAGAAACCGCAAGCAGCATACATAAACAGCTAAAGATAAGTTGTACCAGATCCACAAATTCATATAACAAGAACACATTCGTAATGGACATCAAGTAGAAAGTTTTTGTAGCACCCAGTCGTAGCTATAATTAAATTTGACATCGATTAAGTGCCTGTTTATGGTTTGCTACGGGACCATTTTTAACCACACATTTATGCAATAAAATATTCTACATGTATACCAAAAGCTTTTCCCCACTATTTAACTACAAATTCTCCTAAAAATCATTATTCGAAACTCTTTTTTCTACAATAATGGTTGTCAAACAGGCTCTAAATGAGATTTTAGTTAAAATTTAAAAAAAAAAAATGGAGTAGGGCGAGGAGGCAGGGGTGGGTGAACATTGGCATAATAGGTAACAGACATTTTTTTAATTCAAATCCATCCTGCAAGAAAGAGAGGATGAAGCAAAGAATAAATATAAGGAATATAACCAACCAGGAAATTTTTACTAAAGAGCTTAATCTTTGATGTACTTTCCCTCACAGCATATTCTCCATCCGTTGACCAAACAAATTCCAAAGCTGATCCAAATGACCTATTTCTCCATGCCAATGCTGTGTATATAATGAATTCACCATCTCCATACACAACAACAAACCTACCATTAGGGTTATGCTTTAAGCTCTGCAAAGAAACAGAAGTAAGGAAATCAACACTATGCCAACACAGAGTGATACACAATTACTACAACTGCTAGATTAATCTTTCAAATAGTGATATTAAGAAGACAATTGCAATTACGCAAGAAAATCTGAATTCCTGTGCATCATGAACAATTTAAAGAAGATAACAAGAACATATACTGATTAAAGCAGGTTAGAGAGGTAGCCAAGGTTCAAGGTGCCAGAACTTGGCCGGTCCAAATATTACATCAAATAACATGGATATCGGGTTTGCAGAGCATGTTTCTTTGGACACTAATCAGTATTCAAAGGAAGATACAAGATAAAGTAGATAAGAAAATCTTTCTTCAACATTGTCTCTCCTAAAACTAAGTGTATAGGTTGCTCAAGGCATTCTATAGTCCATGATGTGCAGAAAAATTAGATGCAGAGGAAACTCTACTGCAATTACACATGAGACGGGAATGAGAAATAGAAACAGATACAAAAATCCAAACTGTGTCGATAACACTCTCTTAAGCATCAAGCAAAGCAATAACGAACAAGCCCAAGAACACAGTTTCAAAATTTTATATCTATGAAGTTTTCAGTCTTAGGTTTAGCCTATTCGCACAGCAAGAAACTGCTAAAACTGTAAAGCAGCCATAATCTAATGACTAGAACCTGCCATATATCATTTAGATAAACATAATCACAATTAAATCCATAATATCCATGAACCAGAAAAAATAAGTCTATAAGATAAGGTTCACAAGTCCTCGAAATGGCTCTGAACAGAAACTACATGGAGAGGCATGAGCTCTACATATGACAATTGCAGATGTGACAAGAACGTCTCTTAGATAAATTAGCATATTCACATTTATCATGGAAAACTAACTTGCGGGTAAAGATCACAGGTTCCCAATTCCTTAACCGCCAAAGGCAATCTTTCTCCATCAGCAACCTGAGAGAAAAAGTAGACGTGTAATTTTCCTACTAGAAGCAAGAACTTTGTATCAATTTAATAGGCAAGCCAATTCATACACCTCGTAATCTGCCCCCACACTCTTAATGTTAACAGTCTGAATCTCATTGTGCTTAGCCCATATGATTTTGCCACTGTTGTCCATACTGGCAACAGGTACCTCTCGACCAAGCTTGACCATGATGGTTCCTTCATCATAACCAATTACAACCCTGTGCAGCAAATACAACAAATTAAAATGCAGTCTTCCAATAAAAAAGAAGTGTAGATAAGTAATATTTAAATTCACTTGTAAAACATCCTAGTGTTCCCCAGAATGGTTGAACATCATCAGGGCATTGACAACTAGCTGAAGACTCCATTGTTTTTGTAGCCTTCGCTTTGAAAAAACGAAGGGTTTTGAACAAGACGAAAGTTAAGGACTTTCTGCAACATTAAATATAAATCCTACAAGTGCAATATTTGCCGGCACGAATACCCAAAGTTCGAACAGATTAAGATAAGCCAAAAGTAACACATAAAATGAACTATAAACAAACTTACCGTCTCGAGCCTTTTATGTAGCCAATAGCCCAAACTCTTTCAAGCCCATAATTCAATGTATTCTCGAGTCTGCAAGATGAGACAAATGGTTGATAGATATTATATTCAGATAAGTAGCGGAAATTAATTTTATATCGTAGGCAGCATAAAAGATTAAACAAAGTAAGCTCAATAAAAGAAGATACAATAAAAGATGAAAAAGGTGGCTCCCGAGAACGATTATTATGGAAAATAATAGCTGGTTTCCCAGGCCTATTCAAAACAGAGTGAGTAGGTCCTCAACCTTCAATTTGTAGCAAGCAAGTCACCAACTTTTCATTTTGTATCACTTTGGTCCCAATGGCAGAAATCATAGGTTTTAACAATAATATGCATCGAGTTTCAAATGCCTTTTTGAGGAGCAAAATAGGTAACATTTATTTTAAATTTTTAATAGAGAAGAAAACAAAGGTAGAAAGGGAAAATAAAAAAAAAAACACACACACACAACAGAAAACCTTCACCATCCCACAGCCAACTCACCATGGCAACACACATGCCCCAGCCATGGCCTCCTGACTCAGCAGTCACCACCAGCCATTGGCTCCTCCCTGTCCCTAACTAAAACGAAAGCAACAGCCACCCAAGGCGAAGGTCTTCCTGGTGGTAGCCCCCACCAAGGCCGCCCACGTCTTCCTCCGGCTCGTTGTTCCAGACCACAAAAACCTCTTCATTATTGCAGAAGCAATCATGCCATCAGTATTTCCATTCTCATTTACAAGCTCACCCAAGAGAAAACCGTCTCCCCGACTGCGTACCCATTTCCTCTCAGCCACTCCCTTCCCAATTCAAAATGTCAAGTCCACAAATGCAAATATTTTCTAGAAAATCAGGTGAAATAGAAATTATAGTGTTTTCTAGTTAATCATTTTTGCTTTTCTTCAGTTGATTCTGTTTGCATTCCTTATCCTAATTTGTAAAGAAGCAAAAATAAAAGACATGGTCACCGTGTGCTAAGCAATCATGGAGCATCAGTTTTACCTATAAGTTGTGGCATGCCAAATACGAACTGTACCATCCTCAGAACCTGTAATTATAATGGGAAGTTCAGGATGGAAACATACAGCAGAAACATTGTGTGAGTGACCTTCTAGCGTCTGAACACAACTTTTTGTCTGATAATCCCAAACCTGTTTTGCATTGTTAAGTGACAAATTTATATTCTAATATAGAGAAACTTAAAATAGCAAAAGAAGAAACAGAAATAAGGCACAAACCTTAGCAGTATGATCATCAGAACCAGTGATTAAATAAGGTTTATCCCCACCTGTGAAATAATCTACACAATTTACCCCTTTCAGATGGGCATCTAGTGTAAAGTTTGGGTCAGGGGAGCCAAGATTCCAAATCTGCATAAAGAAATACAGCCTCATAAATGGCACACCCAATCATACAAATACCCTTGCAAAATTTAGGAAGAACCCTACTGATACCTTAATTGTACGGTCAAGGGATGCGCTGGCAAACGTGTTGGTGTCCTTTGGATTAAATGTCACTTGCATCACATAATGTGAATGCCCCTCAAATATTTGAGTGCATGCCCACCCCTTTTCCCAGTCCCAGAGCTTTATAAGCATGTCATCAGATGATGACAACACATATGGAAGATTAGGGTGAACAGCCACACACCTAATATAATCTGTATGGGCCTCAAACACTTTGACCTTATCCATAGTGTTGTAATTGTACACGCGAATGAACATGTCATCGGCGCAAGCAACAACCCACTGCTTACGTGCTATAAACTTCGCAGATCTAACTGTAAACAGATATAGTAGACATTACAATGGAAAATATTCCTCTAGTGGAAGGATTTATTTAGCAACCCAAAGTAACAACATATAATTTTAATCAAGCATACCTGGTAATTCAGTGACCTCAAAAGATTTAACCATTGTCTGCACCAGCAAAAATGAAGCTCAGGATTAGCATTCAGGGTTTAGGAATTAACAAGACAACAGACGAAAAATAGAAAACTAATCAAATGCCAAGAAACTTATTATTTTCTGCTCGAATTTGCTGAAATGCTCTATAATTCACACTTATGGCATCATAACGAAAAAGGGTAACCAATAACATGTTTGACAAATATTGATCCGTTAAAAAACCTTGCCTTCGGCAGTTGCAAGCCAGTAGAGAGAGAGAGAGAAGAGTGAAATTAACTGTCGAAAATTTCCAAACAAATTGTCCTTCCTAATAACTTGTTGAGAAAGGAACTTTTTCAAATTACTATTTATTATAAATATCGATTGTGGATAGAAGAGAGTGGGGCTCCTAGGCCCTCGACTGATCCAACCCACAATTAGCATAGTCCAGGCACTTCAAATTGAAGAAGCCATTGAATAATCAATCAGACACTACTACCACAAATTTTTTCGATATATGTAAGAGATTCATAATGAATATGGCGTATGAAGTATATTATTGATTAGTTTGTTAAACATTAAAACCTTAATATAATGGTAAATTGTTTATAATTAGTTAGTCACATCTTAAACTTACTTTACAAGATGAACTAAAATTGCTTTAAACACAAGTGCAAATTACTAGGGCAGCTCTTAATATTATTTTCTCGTCTTTCACACCAACAAAAGTCTGCACAATTTGTAAATCTTTAGGATTAAAAAACAAAAAGTTAGCTGATGGGAAAAAAACTAGACAGGATTCAAAGTGTCTACTGTTAACTTCATTTAACGACTGTGAACGTGCCATTACTCCTTAATATCATCAGATACATAGCCAACATTTTCTACATAATGGTGATTGCCGCATCGCATTCATTTTAATGAATGTTTTCCTATTTACAAAGCTACTTTGTTCTAGTGTTGTCCTCGTACTTACATTTTTCTCTCATTTTTTTTCATATTTCTATGTATTTTCATGATATAGATATGATATAAAATTTGTTGAAATTATTGATAAAATGGAAAAGAAAATTAGATTAAAAAAATTAATTGTGAATTAAAGACGTATTAATTAAATTGTATAATAGTTATCTTCGTAAGCATGGTAATATAGATGCTAGTGTTCTTCTGTAGGCAAAAATTAGTGCATGTTTGGTAAGTGATTATTAGTTGTTGGTCCTACAGAATATGTGGATAAGAATTTAGTAATTATGGTCCAAACATGTAATTAATCATGGTCAATAACAGGGAAAAAAGGAAAATGCCGAGGCAATTCAAGTTCTAGTTTGAACACTTTCAACCTTTTGAGCCCCATTTTTTGCCTAAAATGTATTTTGGAATAGTATTTGATGGAAAATGTGTAGTTAAAAAATAAGGAAAAGTTTTAGGTATGCATGTAATATTATTTCATTGAAGACTGTGTTGTTGAAATAAGAGAGAGAGAAATGTCTGTTAAAAATAGTGAGGACCAAACATGGGCTTACGAAAGTATATAAAATATTTCCATCTAATTGTATGCTATAGACTGCAATAAATTGCGCTTGCACGATGTCTAAAATTTCACAATCGATTGGTGCAATGCTACATCCAACAAAATTGTGTATGATAAAAATGGTTAATGAAAACAAACAACATTTTGCTTTATAGTGATTTTCATTTTACCATAATGAAGTAGAGTTTGAGAATCCAGGCCATGGCTTAATGAGAGAGAACTTCATAACCGAAACGGGTGTTTTTAGAAACCAAAAATTCAAAATGCTAAGTGCTTGATTTGATGGAAGCAAGATCACTGAGCTGCCTAAGGGTTCTTGACCTGCATGCGATGAAGACTTTGGAGTGGGTCTGGATAGTACAGGAAGCAGCGCTTGAAAGTATTTAGAAGATGAGGGAGGACAATGTGGGGAGTGTTTGTTGGTCTTCTTTGAATAACAATCAAGGTAGTGTTGATGTAGATATCGGATGTGCACTGAGATGGTATATGGTGGACTCAAGTGAGTACAGTAGACGTGGCTTGATGAGGGGTTGAAGGGTGGTGTAATTTGAGAAGGGATGGAGTGAAGGTGGAGTTCTGCAGCTCCTGGCAGCAATGGTGGAAGAGGATGACATTGAAAAGACACCCAGGTAGTGGGACAAAGTGGGGGCCGCAGTAGGGTGGTTGCAGGCATTCTCTGGGCGGATGAACTTTATTACTACGCGGCCCTGTAAAAGGATTTGATAGCAAAATGGGGGTAGGAGTTGGACTAGGTATTGAGGTTGCTCTTTTTTTCATAAGGGGTAAGGGTGGGACTATCGACATTTTGTTTTTTACAGTGATTCAGTTAGATGTGGCATTCCACCAAGGGTTTGTACTTTGTACTTAAGAGGATTGACAGTTAGACATAGTAACTATTAGTGTAGAGTAACCAAATCAGAATAAAATGGAACTTTGGTATTGATTGGGGACAAATTAAAGTTGTGTGACGAACTTCAAATTTCACCGAAACTGCAGTCAACCATAAGCGCTTTCGAACCATGAAAATATATGGACTACAATTCTTCCAACTTATATCATTAATTGTCCATAAATAAGTGCCACAAAATAAAATAAAATAAATAAATAAAAACAGTAAATGAAGTCATTTTACTCAGAAATCTGAAGAGAATGCCAAAAAAATCCCCCAAGTCTTCCATGATGATAGGACACGATATAAATTTTATTTTTGTGCATTTTTTTTTTTAACTATTCTAAGAGAGTATTGCAGATTATTAGCAAATGCCAGAGAAATTTTTAGTAAATTTGGTGTCGACTTGGCATCATTGATTTCATGAATTCTTCTATAATAACTTCTTGAAGAGAGCAAAGGATTTCAAAAAGAACATCCCCAATACGATTTTCTTTAAATCCCAATTAGTCAAGTGCTTCTGTTCTCTTTGAGATAACTTATATACTTTTCCAACCACCTTGCGAAAGGAAACAAAAACTATCAAGATCTAAAGAAGGCATCATATTTTATCCCAGCTGATCCATGTTGAAAGTCTCAACTAACCACCATGTTGATTACAATATCGATAAGCTTGACTCAACACTGTCAAAATTACAGCTTTTCTTTTTCATCTATATTTTAATAANTAACCACCATGTTGATTACAATATCGATAAGCTTGACTCAACACTGTCAAAATTACAGCTTTTCTTTTTCATCTATATTTTAATAAATGATTAGATTTCAACTAAACCACTAAAATATACCTGTGTATACCTTCATCTCATTCGTAGAGAGTTTATCTAAATTTTTGAATTGCATTTGCATCATTTCAAATTACGAGATAATCATAATTTTGCCAAATATTTTAACATTTCCAGAAGATTAAAAGGACAATAAGTTGATGAAGCAACACGGTGTATCCAAGAAAACTCATCAACTAATCTTGTTATGATTCATCAATGAGAATAGAAAATGATCAAATCAGCTGAATTTCCCATACCTGGCTCTGATAGTTCCAAATGCAAACAGTCCCTGAATACATACTTGCCAATATCCTGCAAAAGGAAAATAAATGATCTCACCATGGCAATTTTTAAACATTTAACTTCGAAAAAAGACACTAGCATCCACAATCATTCTCCTATATCTAGTAGGTCTGCCTCCACCTCATAAACACGCACCAACCGAGAAATGGAAAGTACAGAACCCAGCTTAAACGGTGTAAACAGAACTAATAAATACCCAACAACCTGAGTTTTGCAGCATTAACTCCAACACCGTAAAATTTGCAGCTTTTTATCACTCAAAAACAGAACGTAGAAGGTAGGTTAAAAAATTTGTGTGCTTTTACCACACATAAGGATAACATTGTAAAAATTCAGGTTAAATGGTATACTTTGAATACCACAACGACTACTAAGCAATATATAAATCTTTTGACTTTCTAAGCCACTAATCATTTCAATTGACAATAATAAGCGCAAATAGGAAATACCAAAGAAACGTGAAAAATATTATTTGGTTACATGGAAAAACATATTTACCATGGCTCTGTCGGATGTAGATCCACGGATTTTACTCTTTCTGATCGTTGCGCAAGTTTTCTCTGAAAATAAATGATTCCATGTCAGAATCCAACATCCTTATTATAAGGAGCACCCAACATTCACACACACAATAAACACTTTACTTAAAAAGTTCCAAAGTAAATAGTTTTTAGTACCTTGATTTCTAATCTGAGCGGCTGCATCACACCAATAGTAGAATTCAAAACAAAAACAGTGGATAAATTTGAGTTAGTAAATAATAACAGAAGCTCCAGATCGCAAAAAGGTGAATCAACAATAAATAAAAATCCGAGACTCGAACTGAAATAATGGAATATCCATTTTCTTACGAAATTGTGAAAAATGCTATCCTCGAAACGCGATTGATTAAAATGCGAATCAGATGCCAACCAGATCTAACACATAAACAAAACTCCAAATCAAT
>CAIGRR010522838.1:0-22172 GCA_903798365.1 Fraxinus sp. 1973-6204
TTCTTGCTGCTTCAATCCAAGACGAAGCGAGAAAGGTTACAACAGCTACCATGTATTTTAGTGGGGATGCAAAGCTATGGTGGCAAACGAAGTATGCTGATATTCAGGCCAACATGATCCGAATAGATTTTTGGGATCTTCTCAAGGAAGCAACCAGATCCCGGTTTTTCCCAGAGAATGTGGAATATGAGGCACATCGGGCCTTACGAGAAATTAAACATACAAGCTCAATCAGGGAGTACGTGAAAGCCTTTTCAAGACATATGCTGAATATTCGAGATATGTCGGAAAATGATAAGCTATTCACCTTCATGGAAGGGTTAAAACCGTGGACACACACGGAACTTCAGAGACAGAAAAATCAGATCTCAGTTTTTCCCAGAGAATGTGGAATATGAGGCACGTCGAGGCTTACGAGAACTGAAACACACAAGCTCCATCAGGGAGTACGTGAAAGCCTTTTCAGGATATATGCTGAATATTTGAGATATGTCGAAAAATGATAAATTGTTTACCTTTATGGAAGGGTTGGAACCGTGGACACCCACGGAACTTCGGAGACAAAATGTCACTGATTTGAGCGCGGATATGGGAGCTGCTGAATGTTTAAGTGACTATCAACCTGAACCGAGAAAGAATCGACCTTTGGAAAATAGTCATCTGTTGAAGGTGGAAAGAGACCTTACAGACCCAACTCGAACTCAAATGGGGGAGAGAGTTACTCTCATAATATGGGATGAGCCTATCAAGGCAACCTCCAGAGTAACTTACAGGGAAATTATAAAAACAGCCGTCAAGGAAACTATAATGGTGGTACCAGTAATAACTGGAACCAAGGAAAAGCAAATGAGGGCAGATCTTATGCCAGTCCTAAATTGAAGTACTTTTTATGTGAATGACCCTATCGGCTGACGGAGTGTCCTCAGAAACGGATGGTGAATGCCTACTGTTAACTAGAAATTAGTGGCTCGAGCTCAAAGCAAAACACCTCACAATCTAATTGTCATGATGACACTGACTCCGAAGGAGATGAGGATGTTGTTGGAGCATTCTCACATCGGTGTAATACACTATTGCATCGAACTACAAAAATAGATGAAGTTCCCTCAACAAAGTCGAAGATGAAAGAATCAAAGGCTCGCAATTGCAGGATGAAAGGCCTAATGTACATTGATGTGAAGATCAATGGGAAGCTAATCAGGGCTATGATAGATACTGGTACTACACACAACTACCTCTCAAGTACCGAAGTAAAGCGGCTCGGACTTGTTCTAGAAAGAAGGGGAAAGTTAAAACAATCAACTCCTCTGCTCAGCCAACAGCGGGAGTAGAGAAATCGGTGTCAATCAAAGTAGGTCCATTCGAAGGAAGGACGAACTTGTCGGCAGTTCAGATGGATGATTTCAAGCTCATTTTGGGATTGAAATTTCTTCGGGATACAAGAACAACAGTGTTGCTGCATTCCGACTCGTTAATAATGATGGGTAGTAAACCATTCATTATCCCCACACGGGTTGGGAAAACAGAGAGAATGGTATCTCGGTCATGCAATTTAGTAAGGATTTCAAGAGGAATGAACCCTAATTTTTGTGCACTCTTCGAGTGAAGGAGATCGAAGAGGCAATCGACTCTATTCGAAAACCTATCACAGGGCTTAAGGAATTCGAGGACATCAGGCCGGATGAGTTAACAAGGGAATTGCCACCAAGGAGGGCAATTGATCGTGGGATTGAACTTGTTCCAGGTGCCAAACCTCCTACCAAGGCACCATATCGTATGGCTCAGTCAGAGCTTGAAGAGCTTCAAAAACAAGTGGGAGAAGTGTCGGGAAGTGGGACTATCGTGGAGCGCACTTCCGCACTACTACACGTCCATACTACTAGCCTCAAAGGCGGGACAACATTGCAAGTTATGCGAAAACTTGTCTTGTTCGTCAGTAAGATATTGCAGATCATCAGAAAAAGGCAAGCTTACTGGAGCCCATTTCCGTCCCGAATTTACCAGTCAAGAGTGGATAGATGGACTACATTGGTGGATTGTCAAAAGTTGGAGATTTTTGACACTATCATCATCGGGGCGGATCGTTTATCTAAAGATGCAACTTTCACTACAGCGCCCAAGTATGTATCAGCCGAAGAGACAGCTCAACTCTTCTTCGAACACATTGTCAAATACTGGGAACTGTCTAAGAACATCATCAATGATCAGGTTCCGATTTACTGGCATACTTTGGACCAAGTTGCTCAAACTTCTTAGTTCAACTTTGAGCATGAATTCTAGTTATCGCCCATAATCTGACGGACAGACGGAGCGCTTCAATTCTATGCTGGAAGCCTATTTTCAGCACCTTATCTCTGCTTCGCATGAAATTTGGGTAAAACTTTCGGATGTGGCTTGGATGTGTTTCAATGCTCAAGAGAGATCTTCTCCCAATAAGAGTCCTTTTGAGATTACTATTAGCCAGCAACCGTCACTCCCTCATACTGCGGATACCGATCAGAAATAGTACAAAAAGTCTGCAGATCTGAAGCGATATGTGTTTAAATTGAAAAGAGCAGAAACGAAGGTTGCTGAAAGGATTCTTGGCCATCGAGCTTCTAGGAAATATTTTCAAGAGTACTTGGTCAAATTGAGCGGATGCAACAGCGAGAAGAATAATCAATGGCTCCGATGACGTCGCTAAAGCAAATGTGGGAGAATATCACTGGCAACAGCTTTACTTAAGCTCCGTGACCCTATTGCAGCCTCAATTTGCCCAACTTCGACCGAACATTGTAAATATTTAATTTCAATTGTAAAATAGTTAGAAATTAAAAAAATTTAGTATGATTCTAGAGACTTTAAACGTCCACTCCAGTCAGTTGAATTTTTGTTCCGAAATCTATTATATGGGGTATTAGTCTTTCAAACATTTTCAACATTTCCATTGTTCGCTCACTGCATTAGCCATTGTAATTNAAAATAGTTAGAAATTAGAAAATTTTAGTATGATTCTAGAGACTTTAAATGTCTACTCTCGTCAGTTGAGTTTTTGTTCCGACATCTATTATATGGGGTATTAGTCTTTCAAACATTTTCAACATTTCCATTGTTCGCTCACTGCATTAGCCATTGTAATTTCTTGCTTTCGTTTATTGTAATGATCAAATTTATTTTAATGCATTTCAATTTCACGTTGTAAGTTTTATTAAAATTGTAATCAAATTTACTTTCGTCCCGACACGATCGAGAGAAGGCAGAAGGTAGTTTAGCGGAGCAGACTACTGCCGCACGGTGTCCCTTTTTGTGCTAAGAAAAAAGGTAACCCATGAAACCAGGTGTCAATATATGATAGATTCAATTAAATAAATCTCATTACAATATATTTAATTAGATCTATAATTTTATAACACATACATGTCACACAGATTGGTACTCTAACACTATTAATGTCAAATAACATTATTCTTATTGATGCTACCAAAAATCATACATGTTGATTCCGAGCTTGACTACTGAGAATGAGTAGGAACGAGGTCTTCCGGTACCTGAAACAAAGGCGTCGAGTTGTGTCCTCGTCGCCCCTCCGATACTAAAATTAGAGAGAAAATATATATGCTGAAAATATATGTAAAAAGGTACCTTGATAAAGAATGGAAATGATGTATTTATAGAGGTAAGCGGTGAACTCCTAGTAGAACTACAACGTTGAGGTCTCTAGGAGTTCTAGTGCAGTTGGAAGTTGTAATTTAGTTGGTCTTGTGCTTCCCGTGTGTTTGGGTTGGGATGAGACTCTGATGTAAGAATCTATCCAGAATGAGGAAACATATCGATGACAGGACTCTACCTCTCTTAGGTTTGGATGAGCCCTGTCGCTAGGGGGAGTCATAAAGGGTTAACGAGTTTCGAGGAAGATCTTCGATCAGTCCGACATGAACCCGAGGAGACTTTGCCCGAGGAGGTTATGGGGTTTCGATGTCATATGAGAGAAGTTCTCCTCGGGCATCGTGCTCGAGCTTTAGCTGATGTTGGGATCCCCGAGAATATCACCCATCGTTAGTGGGCAAATATGCTCTTCGGACATGTGTGCTGGGGATGCACACATATTGGTAGCATCACTTACCATTAGCGATTATCCTATTAACAAATGTAATTACGCGTACCAAATTTGTGGAAAAAGGTGGTATTCCTAGAAACTTCACTAGAAAATGTTTGCCAGATTTCACTGCATGTAGACTTTTAATTGGTTGTTATCTAGGCTAATGATTGTATTTTTGAACGAAGAAAATGCTAGAATATTTAAATAAACTAATTACGATTTGCGACATTATAAATAATTGTCATCTACTGTGAGTTGGTCAACGTAAACTAGTGAAATGGAGTGTTGATCATGTTAGAATCAACATCTTTGGGTCAGAATTTTTTTTAATTGAAACCAAGTCGGCACGTGTGGATTTTCAATTGGAAAAAGTCGTATAGGTTAGTTTACAAATAGATGCAAGTTTCGTGAATATTTCTGATTTTGTTTTGTTTTAGAAGGAAGAAAGGTCAGATTAAAATACAACGACCTCGTCGTCGCTGGAAAACTTGACCGAAAGCTAATCGCCTCAAAACCTAATCTAATCCACCGTCCATTTGGAATCTCGAGAAGAATAATTAAATTAAATACAAAAAAAATTCTTCAACAAATTAAGGTTAAGTTACGCGTTAAAGAGGTTGATTGAGCATAATAAAATAATTAATTCTTATCTAATTCATCAAGGCATCGAACGATAACAATGAAATGGTCTAATTGTTCATGCAACTCTTTGTTTCTACACATGTTTTAAATAGGTTAATATTTTCTTAATTTATAAGTAAGGGAAGTTATTTATTTTCAGAATAAAAAATATTATTTTTAAAAAATAAATTATTATTGCTTAAAATATGTATCTTGTTTGTTATTAAAAATTGAATCATGCTACTTGTACATATAAATAATATATAAAAGACTACATAAAATTATGTGGAATGAAAGAATTATGTGAAAAAATTGATTGTGTTTTAAACTGGCAGATTGTAGAGTGTTATGTGACATTATGTAATCATTTTTGTAAACATTGATGTACACATAACAAAACCTTAAAAATCTTATATTAAAACTTCGTTTACTTGCAAGTAACTTGCTCAAAAGAGAAATTTTTGAACTTAACCAAAAAAGAACTAATTGCGGGTGTCAAGATAATAAAATTTTGCTTATAAGTTAACAAGTACATATTGAAATAATTATATAAAATTTCACTTATAAGTTAATAAGTACATATTGAAATAATCATTTTTTGTCAATCATAATTAAATATAAATAAATTACTTATCTCGTTCATTATGACCACATTCGGTGTAAAGAGTTTGTTTCAACAAATGTTTGGACGAACAAGTCAAAACTTGTTAGAATTGTAATGATAACTGAACACATAATTTAAATAGAACATCTTAAAATTGTTAAATCTTTTCAAAACACCCTTAAAAGAATTCAATCCAAGAAAAAATAACAAATTATAAAAAAAACTAATACCACATAAATTCATTTCACATTGACAAGAATAAAGGACCAATTACTTTTGTATTCCTTTACAGACCCTTTCCATACTCTTTTGAGCACAATTCCAACTCAAAAGTTCAAAACCCACCTAACGAATTCACCAAAATTGAAGCTCTTATCCTAATTTAGATCTGTATTTTTTTTTATTTTTTTTTGGTCTTTTGGACAGTAAAATAATCTTTTCAAATACCTATTCACAACATTAAATTCAAACTCATAAATATATCTAGACGCCACGGTTAATCATTTCCATATACTGATTCAGTGACTCCTGTCTCTGCATCCTCATTTCCTCATTGAATTTCTTGATGAACGCTTCAACCCGGCGATTCAACTCCTCGTGACCCACCGACAACTCTTTCCGAACTTTCAAACTTGGATATGAACTCAATGGAGTCTCTAATTTGTTCGCATGATTTGAGTGGCTCCCAGTCATGTCCTGCTCATGATCTTTCCACGTGTCTTGCTTTTTCCACTGTCTCGTCAATGGTACATGACGTCCTTCCGTTATCATTTTCCATGTGCTTTCTAGCGTCTCTTGCGTTTTTGGCCTCGCCACCCTTAGTGCCTTTGTCCCTGAAAAAAAATCAATTTTCAAACGAAAGGAGACAAAATAATCAACTAATCCCCCTTCAACCAAAATCTTCAATTTTGGACGACGTCATATTTCCATGCGTAATAAATAGGAAATTGCTTTGCAGAACTGGCAAAGTATATTCGAAACGACGGTGTCGAGCTTTGTGTAGCTTGAAATCTGAGAAAATGGATGACGGGAGTCTCTAATTGACGGCTACCAGCTACCGAAAGTAATTTTAAAATAAAATAATATATGGAACCGTTTAAATTCGGCGTACCTTCGGGACTGGATTTGAGATTTTTTCGGTGATTACCGAATCTAGAAGAAGCCAAAGGTTTCTCCCTTATCGGTAAGAGGAACGACGGAGAAATTGTATCCTGGGGTGGAGTACTGTACGTCGAATTGGAGACAATAAAATCGTCCTCATCTTCAGCTTCTGCAACGTCGTCATTTTCCATAACCTCAGAATCGTTCACCACCACGTGTTTCACCTCGACAGCTCCATCTTCACTCTCACAAACCAAATCCGTCTCCACTGCCGCCGGAGGTTCCTCCACAACAGTGCTAATATCAGTTGGAGTTGGTATTGAGGTAAATTCCAACGACGGAGGCGTTTTCACTGAAATTAAATTCCCAGATTCAATGGAAGGCTCAGATTCCCTGTGGTGGAAGCGAGACGCAACAGCGATGGTGATGATTATTCCGTTGATGATGACATATAGATAAGGAGGCTTGAGCCAGGACAGTAAGATGGACCAAAGCGCCGGGATTTCATGAACTACACCGTGTATAATTGCCGGAACGAAGAATCTTACGCCCACAGCTAGAGACACAATTCCAACTGAAATCAAGAACAATTTCAGCGAAACAAACCACGTGCTATTTGATTTCATGAAACCTCCTGTTCGAATCGTCGATGAATTTTTATATTGCCGGTAAATATTCCGGTGAAAAATCTGTAGTATATAGGTGTACTTGCTTTTTAATGAAAATAGTAGAGGAGCCAATAAATGTGTGGATGCATGGGGATGTGGGAGTATATAGGTGGAGAGAGGGGGACGCGGTTTGTGGGCTTTTTTGAGGAAATCTGGGCCGTTGGATGGGAGACGACTTCAGTACGGAGAGTGGAAATGAATTGAAATCTAATGTTTGATTAATTAGTTTTAAAGTTACTTCATTAAGAAGCATTTATCATCAATCATAGAGGTTTACTTATAATGAATATTAATCCGTTTTGCTTTTTAATAATGAATGGAAACCGACTTCATTATTCAATATAAAGTGCATCGATTTTATAAACTGATTAAACATCATTTTTATCTGCATATTTCGTAAGATTCTCAATTATATTTATTCTCTATTTACACGTTACCTAAGATTAACGCTTTGGCTATAATGTGTGTGCGAGTGTGTTAATTCGGTTGTCCGACAAATGTTTGAAGAAAGAACGCTAAAACGATTAATTTGTCCAGAGAAATCTCAATAAAGTCACAATTTGTCACCAAACATGTCGTGTTTGATGACATTTTCCATCACAAAATATCTAAGGATGTATTTGATTATATTTATTTTTTATTTTCCATGAAAAATGTCAGTTTTTCATTCAAATTCCTACTTTGAAGTGTTTGATTGCTATTTTTTTCATGAAAAATATTTTACAACTTTTAAAATATGCATAATTTTCATTGTTTTTAAGGAAAACATTTTCTTTAGGAGGAGTGGATTTTTTCCCCCTCAAAATAAAAAAAAATATTTTTTTTCTATGATATATTTTTCATATTAATCAAAATCACAGTCTACCAGCTTTACTATTTAAAGGTTTTGTTCCCCTGTTAATTACAGTTTTTATTGTTGTGTTAACTTGATTTACTCGAAGAAATATCAAAAAAGGTCTTGATTTATCGAAGAAATAGATACGGGTCTGTTTGGTTTAGATTTTCCAATTCTACAGTAAATCAATTCTCATTTTTCAACCACACATTCTTCAATAAAATAATATTTTACATCACATCAATACTTTTTTCTTCTTTTTCAACCACACATTTCCCATCATATCACTATTCAAAATCAATTCTTCCTTCAAAAAATCTAAACCAAACAAGCTTATACAAAGTATTTTCATAGATTATATCAAAATCAGATGAGGGAAGAAAATTTTGATAAGTCAACAACTAATTAATATTACACAGTATGTTTGCCTATAGTCCAAAAATGCTATTTATCACATATTTTGTTGGTTATATAAACATCTCATCCAATAGTCCTCTGTGTGGGACCCTTTTCTTATCCATTCATCCTCCAGCTTAACACTGCCATTGCCCTGCTTCTTCTACATGGCCCTATATACAGGGTGTCGAGCTGGCGCTCCGTGATAGATGGGGGCTGAATACAATTCTAAAATTATCAAACTTATTCAAAAATTTCAAAAAAGATGGTACGTGACTGTGGCATCTAATAAATATTGTGACTTGTAAATTGAAATTAAAACAAGTCATAGTCACGTGCTAAGTCCCAAATCACACAAGGTCACAGTCTCGTACAACACAATTAATAGATTGCCATCACAAATCACACACAATTTATAAGTAACAAGTCTTTTATCCAATCTGGACAAGTCGGGTAGCTATTTTTGCTTCTTCGATTGGTTTATAACAATTTCAAAGATATTCATGTATTTAAAAAAAAAGGAAAATTTGTAGTAGCAGTTCCTGACCTTTTTTTTTTTTTTTTTTGCAGACTTTACTTCAACTTTCACTTTGTGCTATCCACAGTCCCAAATTTGTTAAAAATATGCACTTGGGGTCCAATTGAAAACCATCCATTTGAACAAAAAAATATAAAATATATTTGAGAAGATATATGTAGCGTTTACTTAAACTCCACTTCTCTATCATTCAACATCTTCATTTTACTGCCAACTTTATGTTAAAACAAAAAGGATACAATTTAGCTATAAATTTACAAACCTGTGAATTAATATTTGGAAAGTGAAATGATCTTCTTTATCATCTTCAAAGGAAAAAGCATTTCGATTACAACTATTATTTATGCTAGTGGTCAATTAATGTATACGTTGTTCAGTGAAATAAGAGGAACTTATATACTTTTCAAAAACAAACCCACTGCACTTACAGAAGAAAAATTCACAGAAATGCAACATCCACTCACACACGGACGGTGGTGGGGCCGGCACACCTTTTTTTTTTAAAAATACACGGTAGGACCCACTAATGTCTCTATTCTGGTGGAATTATGTGCATTTCTTTATGTACAAATGGTATTTCTGTTTCAAAAATGTAGTCATCCCAAAAATTATTCTTGCACCTAAAGGGGTATGCCTTGTTAAAAAATTGAAATAAACGAGGTTTATATAAAAGGGAGAGTGCGTCTATGAAATCATCATAAACCTAAGGAGAGGTTTAAGTTGTTCAAAATTTAAAATGAGGTAGATTTGTATAATTTTCGAAAGCCAGCTATGTATTTTAAAGAATCAACCTTTGAAAATGTCTCTATAATTTGACCTAATTAAAAATTCTACTTGAAATTGATCCACAAAATTTTGGTGAGGCGGTACATCGACAAGCCAAGTTTGAATTATCAACCGATAACGTTATCTTAAACTACAATTCGTTAATTTGATTTGGTTAATATTACAACATTGATAAGTTATTTGAAGTCATGCTGAAGGGGACACTTAGGTAATCTTAAAAGCTGGAAAACTTTTTTGATGGGCCACGGTACGTAAAACCTTGCTTAAAGGGCAAGGTAACCCAAGAATCTATAAATCATTTTTCTTTATGATAGTACAACTTTTATTATTGTTGAAGCTATAAAATAATAAATTATTTTTCCCTGTTTAATAATTTGAAATTAGTGAAAAGCACGATTTAATCTTTAAATGGTACTATACTATTTTTTTTTTTTTATCAAAAATATATATTTTTTATTTAAATACGNCCCAAGAATCTATAAATCATTTTTCTTTATGATAGTACAACTTTTATTATTGTTGAAGCTATAAAATAATAAATTATTTTTCCCTGTTTAATAATTTGAAATTAGTGAAAAGCACGATTTAATCTTTAAATGGTACTATACTATTTTTTTTTTTTTATCAAAAATATATATTTTTTATTTAAATACGAGGGTATATTCATCATTTCACAACTTTCTATTTAGGAATTTGATGAAAATTGATAGTAATGATGGTTTGTGCAATTAAATGTGTAACCGTGGTTGCAATTAATGTTTTTTTTTTTTTTTTAAAGAGAAAGGTATATTCTTCATTTCAGAAATTTTTAATTGAGAAAATATGTGAAAATGACATTATGCGTAATGAAAAGTGGAAATAATAGCGAAAATGTCAAAAAATGAAAAGTAAGTAAGGACGTTTTTTTCAATAACAATGAAAGATGAGGACGTTACGTGCTAATTACCCTTTTAAAAAAAGCAAATCATCGGTGCCCATCAAGATTTAATAATAAAAAGCAAAATAATAATAATAATAAATTTGCAGGATCCCGAGGCCCAAACCTTACGGGTGGGGACAAGGTGACCGACCATTTTTTGCCCAATGAAAAAAGGGTGGTTCTCTTTCCATAATGGAAATTCATTCAAAGCCGGAAAGTGAAACTGAAATTTTTTATTCCTTTTTTCATTCAAATGAATGCAGCCTTTTTATTACGAAGTTTAGATGAGGAATCCACCCTTCACCATTTAAGTCAAAACATATGTCACAGTCACACTAGTATTTGAGTTAGAAATTGAACACTGTTCTACTACTGGATTTTCTCCATTTATGAGTGCCGTGTCGTGCAAGCTAACTGAATTTTTTATTTTTCAAATTAAAGACGCACGTTCAATATTTGACTTAAACATCGATTTATCATCATAATATTTGACTCAGACATGGCTTTATAATCGTCAATCTTGTTAATTCCAAAATATTCATAGCCACATTCATTGAAGAACAATTTTAATTAATTTCTATATTATTATTATTATTATATTAAAAAAATAGACTTGGGCAACTCAGGGCTGCCCCTATATCCCCATCCTGAATATTTATTAGGTTTTTCCCCGTGTACAGAAGAAACCCACCAGAATTTGACTAGAATAGACACAAATGCGCAAGACCCATAATGTATTTAAAATTTTAAAAAATGCGTGGGACCCACAAATGTGTGTATTCTGTTGGGCCTGTTGGCTTCTTTTCTGTACATCTAACCCGACTATATTGATTATGCATGCCAAATTATAAAAATATCGTTGTAAAGTAGATTCGTCTCCTACGAGTCTCCTTGTATAAAAGCTTGAAAAGCTGACCTACATGCGCTTTTTGTCTAAAAACTTCGTTAAATAATCTTGTTAGTGACACTTTTTTTTTTCTCTCATTCAAATCAAAGGCTTTGATTATAACATTTTTGGTCCTACTTCATTAATTTATTATGCACCAGATTCTTTCCTTTATCTCAAGGAAGGAATGCCAAGATTTTACTATTATTTTCAGTTTGAGACCCATTTTTTAGGTAGAACGCATTTTGGAACAGTAGATCGATGAAAAGTCTATAGTTAAAAATAAAGAATTTTTTTGAATTGCCTGTAATAACATTTTATTAAATAATGTGTGGTTGAAAAGAAAAGAGAAAAAAATGGAGATCAAATTGAATTTTTCATTTTTCATTTGATCAAATTTTTATATTATTTTCAGAACTTTCAAGCCAAATCATTATGGTAAAGGTCGTTGTGAGGACCATCCACATTTGTGTAATTTCAAATTCATAGTAGTTGACCAACCTCGTCTTAAAATAAATATTTCAATATTTACAGACAAAAATCTTAAATATATTTAAAAAATTTAAATTCGAAAAGAAAAGAAAAATAGCAAATGCTTACCTTTTTGGATGGTTCTTGATAAATGCTAGCCCATAACTTCTTGAATCCAAAAATACATAAAATAAAAAGGAAATAATTGAAGCCCATGCCTAAATCTGGTACAGTATATGAAATTTTGACTCTAATACAAATACGGATCAATTCAATGTATGGCAGTGTTAAAGGTGCAACAAAATTTGGATAAACCATAAATGAATGAGACACAAATCAGGACGGATGTTTAAAGGTAAATTATAAGCCGTTAAAGTTAAAAATAAGTGAGTATTCATCTCGAGACATCTCTGTATCTCTCTCGTCTCAATCTCTAGAGTTATATTTGTTGGAAAAATGAGATAAATTGGTTGACCTTGGCGCGAATTTCAAGCAGGACTCGTTTGATTATTTTGAAAGATGAAAGTTGATTTATGTTCTCATCCGTGAGTATATCGAAATCATATACTTACTTATCAAAAATGATGCTCAGGTGAACGAGAATTTGAAACTCCCTGTTTGGTTCATCTAAAAGAAATGAATACAAATTTAAGTCAAAATTAACAATTAATTTTAATTACATTTTACGTGTTTCACAACTTTTCAACCACACGTTCAATCAATATTTTATCAAAATATACTAAAATCTGATTTTTATCTAAATTAAACATGGGTTTATTTTATCAAACATTTTTCACAAAATTGAATTTTTCAATTAAACCATTTACAAATTTCGACTACATCACATTTTGAGCAAATAATAAATAATCGTCATTAATTAAAAAATAAAAATTAATAATCTAGCCAGCGAGTGGCTCGTGATCTAGCTCGGATCGCCGCACCAACCGGCGAGTTGGAAGGGTGAGCCGACCCAACTTTTTGTAAACAACATGGCTCATGCTCCCCAACTGCTCCCGCCCATTAACATCACTACAGGATTTGTCACTCTGCCCTCAATGTTAAAAATGAATGGATGCATGAATAATAGATATTCACACGTAGCATATTTGAACGTTAATTTTTGTCATGTTACCAAAGTTCTATTGCTAATAATTTTTTTTTGTCAAATGTGAAGTAATCAAATTTTTTCACATAAAGTACACTCATAAACGTTCACCTTTGACTTAATTTCGTTCTTCTTCTTCTCAAAAAGTGTACACTTCAATTATCACCTAAGAACGCACAGCCCATTTAAAGAACCGTATAAAGTGATCCAATATGTACCGAAATTTTTTGGTGTTTTATGGGTTAAGACTTTATATTTTTTGGGCTTTTCATGCGATCAAGCAGAGACACTGTATATTCTTCGGTTCAATCGTGTTAAACTTTTACCATTCCAGGTTCAATATTTCATAATTATATGCTCTAAGTTTCTTTTGAACAAAACCTACAAAATAAAATGATCTAGAGACAAATGACATTTTGCCCTAAAATTATACGGACACCAATAATCGATGTTAATCTAGGAAGTTCGTCCGAGGAAGCATTAATTGTCAAAGAGCTCCGAATGTCACTCAAAATATGAAACACCAAGTTTTGTTTCGATTAATTGTCAATATAAATTGTCTAGGATAGCATCAATCCATACAGAAACTATACAAGCATGTACACATTTTCTACATACACCTTCAAACTTGTTTCATTTTCCATAAAATAGCTTCAAACCCTGCCCTACAATAAAGCCAGCGGTTTCTAATCATAAGCCAAACATCATCATTCGAGTTTCTAAATCTAGGTCTCTACAGATTATTTCTTGCTTCCAAGTGCAATCTAGTGTGTTAACTAATAGCCACCCAAAGATCACGATACTAGTTAATTACCTCAGATGGGTATCATAAGTATCAAAAAGGGTATCGGGAACAACAAGGGGCAATTTTTCTATATACATGAACAGCCGCCTCAGATTTTCCATCGTGATAGTCGCCATATCTATCACATCCCTGCCGTCCATAAATACCCATAAGTCACCAGAGTTCACCCTCTTTAAGCTATCCCGGCAAAATGGACACGATTGTGATCTCGTACGCCTGCACCAAACATATCAATCGCGTTAATATTCAATTTAAATTTCATCTCAGGGGAATAAATACACAATAGTCCATTACACAATGCCAAGTATAAAGTCTGTCTCTCCATCAGATCGTGTGAGCATCCCTACACGTGGGCTAAAACATGGATAAATTGATAATACGACCTTGGGCGAAAAGTTGCCTCATCCAACCTAGCAGGGAGAACAGAACAGGAGAGCTTAACCGGCTATGATGGAGCATGTTTGTCTAATCTTGAAGTAAATATTTATTTAAAAGAATGAATGGACAAATCACTTTCTTCCTTGCTTTCAAGTTAAAAAATTTACTTAATATGAAAGTAACTCTTATTTTACTTTCAAAATAATAATGTATTTCCAATTTTGACAAATAAATAATTGTTTATTTTAAAACCTGCTTTATTACTTGAAAGGGGACATTTTAAGCTGAAGCTTAGCCAAACAAGGAGACAGAAACTGGAAGGACATATAATAATGGCACTCAAGCTTTCAAAGAAACACGCAGAAATATGTGATCAAGGTTTGAAACCAAAATACAAAAGGCTAAAGTAGTATGCTGCGCTATGGTCCCAATATCCACATGCGTAGGCGCATATATAAAAGCAATCGTACGTTTAGAGCGCCATTTTGAAGCAACAGGAGACGAATTCAACACTATTTCTGCAATTTCACATTTTCCCTCTGACGGGTATATCAACCTTCTACTTCCCTCTGTGCAGAAAGAGGACCTCTTTTCATAGAAACCTCATCCCTCAGAAACAACACTAACAAACAAATTAAAAGCAGAATTGAGAGACACCCACCTCCAAACTGCCACCACAAAAAATAAAAAAGAAAAATATACTTTTATAGAACAAAACAAAAATCTGTATTTTCCCAAATTAGGGTAGATTACATGAAACCTTTTTCACCATTTCTTTCAGTTCATCACTGTTCGATATGTCAAAGTCAACTTAAACCTTTTCCACTTCAAAAGGTTAATGTTAATTTTAGTCTACCTCTCCCTATTTTAGCTTGCTCACTGACTTGCATGGCTCCTAGAACATGTAGAACATGACTACACGAGCTTCTTTAAGACATGGCACAGACACCTTCCTCCCCTTAATTTATCCATTTTCGTTTCTTATCTTATCTATTGTAGTGTATTCACATTTTATCTCAATATATTCTTGCAATAAGATGTGACAAAGCCTTGTGTTGTTTATCAACTTAGTGCAAACCTTATCCTCTATTTGGGCTAGGAACTAGCTATGTGCATTAAATAACACAAGAAAAAAAACATAACACGAACTTTTGAGAATCTTTTTAGCACCCTTGAAAATAAAAATACTTTTACATTGAAATTGTGCAATCAATCCCTAGCCTGCTTGTTCAGATGCCAACATCCATCAGGCACAACACAAGACTCCCTCCCTTCCCTCCGCCTCCTCAACCATCAAAAGTAATGGTAAACTCCCTGCAGAGAAAGTATTCCACCACCAGTGATCTTGAAATTATTTCTTCCTAGTACAATCTGCATGATCCTAAAATCAGTGAGAACGTGTGAATTTTATATTCTTCCACTTTTAATTCGCACATACAACCTGAAGAAATAGACCTCACACCCAGTGAGAACGTGTGAATTTTATATTCTTCCACTTTTAATTCGCACATACAACCTGAAGAAATAGACCTCACACCCGACTTTGAACCATTCTAAAAGCATACGGGGGAAGAAGCATGATGTGTTTACATTGAAAATTGAAATTATACCTACATCATCAACACATTGGCCAAAATATAGCTGTATTCTTGAAAATTTAACTTGAGACTGGGTGAGTAACATAATAACGAGAAGGATTCCAGGAAGCATCCATATATTCCATTTGCCTCTCCAGCGCTAGGTGTAAATCTCACTTGGCGACAAAGGAAGTGCAATTACAGGAGAAGATGAAAAGCAAAATTGATGTTATGACAGTTGGTCTAGATACTGCTTTGGTCCACAAAAAAGAAAGTACAAGTGGGGCCAGTCCTTGGTCGAGAGGGCTCTGACTAAGAAGAAAAAAATTACAAAAGAATTCCCCCCATTTATGGTCAGAATCTCCTCCAGTGCAGATATTGACATGTTCAAACTTTAGCTATTCGTAAGATCCTTAAGCAGCTTTCAAATTACATATAAGCTAGAGAATAAGCTTAGAGCTATAAAGCAAGGACTCCCTACTAGGTGGCATGTTAGTGTCCATGTCTGACACGTCCTGCATCATGTCAGATATGAAAACTTCTCTGACTCTATTGTAATCATTTTATTTCTCTCTCAGTAGCAATATATAGTTTAATTCAAAGTTACTCTAATATAATAAACATCTAGTCTTATTAAAAAGATTTCACCAATAAAAATAAAAATGAAAACTAAAAAAGTATTGATTTTACTAGAAAGTAAAAGGTACAAAAATAGAATATATTATATAAATGTAGAATTTTAAACAAATTAAATTGATGTCCACATGTTCTACTTTCTTAAAAAATCACGTGTTGGCGTCATAGTGTTCCTGTCCCATGCTTCTCAGGCTTAGAGAAATGTAAGTTTTCTGATGCGAAATGCTGTAAGGAGAAAGTTGACACCAACCATATTACGAAGTCCAATATTATCTAGAAAATATGCACAAGTTCAATTTGACTAGTTAGTCAAAATTTGGTACTTATGTCATCCTTGGCACTAGTTCTCTACAATGTATGATCTTGGCTAGTGGACTCCTTAACTAAATAATGCCATGTCAATCTTCCAAAGAAAATATAATCAAGTGATATCCATGAAATAATTATCAAACTTACATTTCTTCCTTTCTTATTTTCCCTAAGTAAATATAGTCATTTTACCCAGGTAGCAGTGAGAGATGAATAAAAGGGAATATAGATTTAGAGAATAGTACAAAAAGACAACGGCAATGAGGTATAAGAGCATGAGGAGATGTTATTCATGTTCACACTGCAATTTGATACAGATTCTCTGTAGGCACCAAGAGAGAGGGAAAGGTCTTATGTCTTTCCTTCCCTGTTAATCACGTGTACTAAGCCAAATCATACATTACACTCATAGAGACCATTAATGAATTAAAAATCTAATATACACACACACACACACACACTTGGAAAGTAAAAAATAGATTTGCTATTTTAACTACAGATTAAAAAGAGAGAGGAGAGATATATTACCATTCTCGATAGCATTTCAGGCACATGGCATGGTTACAGTTTGGCAGGACAATCTTACTGTTCGTCTCCATGCAAATCCCACATTCTTCCTCCCTTTCAATATCTAATTCCGTGCATTGCCTGTATTCTTCTTCGTCTCTTCTTCTGTATCTCTCCAGGCACACAGCTTTCTGTTTCTTATCTTCTGAATCCGTGACCCCTCTTTGAAGTTGCATTAAAGACGGATAAATAACAGCTGATCACAAGATATATCAAAACATAAGATGCAACAGAAACTGCTATTTTGAGGTTGGTGTCAGTGAGACTGTAAAATCAGTAAACAACCGCAGAGCTTACCATAGAATTCTCTAATGCTTGCTTTTCTCTCATGCATGGACATAGTTGTGGTGCCATCAACATAAACCTGTGATGCAAAGCATTACGTTCAATTGCTTGCAATGATTGAGAGCAAAACTTATGCAGGAAAACGAGCATCAACAGGAACAAGTATCAACCTTGTATATTAGGACTCGCAAAAGTCCAAGAGCTCCAGCAAGGTGGCAGTCAGTCCATTGTACTAGAAAAAGGAAAAAATGAGCTGCTGGACTGTATGAGATTCTCATTTGTAGGCATGCACCATCATACTCCCTTGGAAAATCCGATGCCCTGCCATGACAATAACAGGTTCAATTTACAAAAAAATGGGAAAAAGTTCAAGAAAAATTATCAAACCAGCTGATTATACAAAGAACTACCTCAGTGCATAGCAAGCTGATGTAATAATTACCAATAAAACAATACAGAGATAAAGTTGAAGCCGTTAGTAAATCAAATAACATAACCAACAGTTCTAGTAATAATAATAATCTCTTCCAAAAGGAAGTCCTTTTTCGTAATATGTTTCCATAACAACCATTTGAATTTTGACACACTCAGGTTAATTTTCATGTGAATTTCTCTTTTCATATTGTTTCCTGTTCACTGTCCACAAGGAAATTCAACTAAAATATAATGTGAATAAATTTGCCAAAAAAAAGAAAAGAAAAGGGCACCATAGAAAAGAAATAAAAAATAAAGTTAAAAGCCAAAATCCCAGTTGAATATAGAAAAGATACCTTTATCCCAAATTGAAGTAACCACTAAAGTGCTCTAACTATCATCATTTGCAAAACTTCCTAATTAAGTGCACTGCTAGACCTTTAAATTATTTTATAAAAAATATCAATTATGTTTATTTCCACTAATTTAATAACCACTAATCAGTGAAGTACAAAACACAATATTAATGAAATACGAATTCAAGATAAAGTATAACTGATTCTGGAAAATTAAAACAAAACATAGAGTAGAAGTAAATGATTTTCAATCATAAAAAAACTCCTTTCAAAAAACTCAATAAAAAATAAAAAGGAAAAATAGGTTAGATAGAGAGAGAAAATCACATACAGAGTATTTGCGTGCTGAATATCTGCTTCAAGAACTTTGAGAGAATCCTTGAAAGAATTCCTCTTTGAAGCTCCACCGCCTCCTATGTACATCTCTCAACCACTCTTTTGATCAATAAAAATTAATTTATTTTCTTTGGAGAATCAAACACTCATCACTGTGTATCAAAACAAATTTTTCATAATTTGTTCATATAGAGAAAGAAATTAAAATCGAGATCAAAATCCTCAGAAACGTAAAAGAAGACGTAGAACTGTCTTTGAGTAGAGAATTTTGGATGAATCTCTCTCTGTTTTCTCCTCTTTCTTCTTCAATTTCAATGCGGAGAGAGAAAAAGAAACGGACACGTGGATGAGAGCTGATGACACACTTTAAAATATACAATTTTGCTACACAATCATGCTATATGTACACAAAGGTTGACACATTAATTTATGATAGATTTTAGTGCATCAATCTTGACAATACTCGTTTCAATCAACTATCGTATTTTTAACACATAAGAGGTGTCATTCAATATATACACTGCGTGTATAAGTAATTTAATCATTTACAATATATAGCCCCTGTTTGACCCACATTATTTTTTTCATTCTCATTCTTCTACTCATTTTCAACCATACATTCTTCAATAGAATAATATTTTCCATCACATCAATAAATTTTCCTTCTTTTTCAACAACATATTCTTCATCACATCACTTCAAAAAAATACATTTTCTCATTTTAATATGCACCAAATACACTCATAGGGTGTGTTTGAGCCATATTATTTTGGAGAAATGTATTCTAAAATAGTAGATTGATGGAGAATGTTTAGTTAAAAAAGGAAAAAGTTATTGATGTGATGAAAAATATTATTATATTGAAGAATATGTAGTTGAAAATGAGTAGAAGAATAAAAATAAAAATTTTGATGTGTACCAAACAGAGACATATATCAAAGTTTGATAATTTGATTGACATTATCAGATGTGGCAGACACAGTGGCCATTGATTTTAGAAGTATCCTACTTGTATATTATTTATGTACAACTTGAATAACATTTGAATACATCCGAAAATTGATGTCATTATTGTTTTAAGTATTAGAGATATCGATGATAAGATTGTGTGACACGTTACAATGTAAAACAGAATGTTAATTAAAACGTATGTGTAGCAAAATTGTTGATTTTAACAACACTTGTTTAAATCTATTGCCAGATTATTTACATGTAGGGAATGTCAAGTTTAATGTACAAGTAGATTAATTTTAAAATATAATATAATTGTGAGAAAATTGTAATCACGATATCAAACATTTCATTTAGTAGCAGTATAATTATTGTGATGATATTATTTTTAATATTTTAATTGAGATAAAGATAAAGTGAATATAGAGTCAAATCTGTGTGACGCTCTTATCCAAAAATAAATAATATCCACCCCCCACGCCCCACCTCCCACCTCTCTCTCTCTCTCTCTCTCTCTCTCTCTCTCTCTATAATTGTATGTATTGTTTGTTTGTGTCCGCCACTTTCTTCCTTGCATTCGAGGGCCGATGCGGTAGCTTTCGGTCCAGGAGGCGGCGAGGCGCCTTGTTGATCTTTATTGTTGCCAGTGTATTTTGGGATATTGCATCTTTGGTCCCCGAAGTCCTCAATATATTTATTGACTCGCATTTGACCCCTAAATCTTTAGAAAAATTCAAGTCTCCTAATGTTTAAATTACAATCAGTCACTAACTAGCGATAGAAAGCACTAATTTTAGAATACTAGCCCAAGGTGGAAACACGAGTAGCTTCCGATTCTAGAATACTAGCCCAATGTGGAAAACAAAATATAAAGTTTTAAAGTTAGAAGCGTGACGGACTACAGTTAATTAATGGTTTGACAAATGTTTAGAAGGTTTTTATTGATGAAATGGAAATTTAGATGATTTTTGTTGTTGATGACTGACTGTGTAATTGTTAACAAGTTGGGGAGTAACTTGCTCATTTCTAAAATTTAGTGACCAAGTCACTGTCTGGAAATTAAGTTGGGAACCAATAGTGTACTTTGCCTATAAATCAAGGGCATTCCATTTTTTTGAATAATGAGTAGCTAAAAAATAGGAAAAAATCACGAGTTTACATGCACAATTATTTTATTGAGAAAACGTGCAACATAAAATAAATTTAGAAATAAATAATTTTTTTAAAGAATTTGCAGCAGATAGGAGCTAAGTAGTATAAATATTTTCTAAAAATGGAAATGAATAGTTGTAGGTGACGAGAGCATTCAAGACTTATATTGCCCCCAATATGCCCTTTTTCTTGTTTTCGGATAACTTTTTCAATATATTTGTCAACAAACTAGGTAGGTAACGATAGTTCAATGTAACTCTCACAGTCTCACGTGGCTTTTGCTTACACTTCTTTCGTATATCATTAATATTTCGTAAGTGTACAAAATCTTAGCCAAATAATGCACTAGTGAATAAAATATCATTCTCTCAAGTACTAATTATTTAATCTAGTAATAATTAATAATAATTCAAATTAAATAGTCAAGATGTACTTGAGTTATTTTTATGACTAATTACATAAACTACTCTAACAAGCAACTAAAAAACTTTTGTAAGATGATTATAAAGTAAGCACTAAAATTTTGAAATTCTTTATCAATCTGTTTTAACACAACAAAAGATCGTGACAACACTTGTTTAATCTTAACGATCAATGTTCTCTTTTTGTTCAACAATATTTCTCGTATAAAATAAACATATAATCGCACATGACAATCTTATATTTCTATGAAATATGTCCATAACAATTATCCGAAATAAACAAATATCAAAGTCCTGAAATTTATCTTAAAATTTCACGATAAAGGTTTCATCCATATCACAATGATTACATTTTAGCCGATCATTATAAAAATACAAGAATTCATGTTTGAAATATGAGACATCGGCCGAATTCTCGATATAGGAAGAAAAAAGGATAAGTATTGATTCCTTGAATCTCTTCATTTTTTCTTGAAAAATACCTTTTGCACCTTCTTTTTTACCCAAAATCCAAAAGATAATCTTCAAAATATGAATTGGAATGGAGAATTTTGGTTGCTTGCCCTCTTGTTTTCATCTTAAACTTGGTAGTGCAAAATTATCTCTAAAAGTTAAAAACGTGATAAAATCATTATCTGTGATTCTGTGAAGAATTTTAGTTAAAGAATGAAACGTGATTTTTCCTATCTCATAACCACGTACAATCACAAGTTAGCAGGGGCGGAGGGGAGGGGGGTCCTGGGGGGACCCGGACCCCCCCACCAATTTTTTTATTTTTTTGTTATTATTATTATTTTTATTTACCAATTTGTATTTGAAAAAGCCTTTAATGAATTTCATAGTGTGCATTTTTCTTGGATTACTGAGATTTCAGGTTTTCTAAGTGTTGGGGTGTCTGAGTGAGACATTTTATTGCAGGGGAATGCAATACTTTAAACCCGCTTACATCTTAATTAACTGAACGAGAATGCTAAAA
>CAIGRR010522885.1:0-10492 GCA_903798365.1 Fraxinus sp. 1973-6204
CAGTTAAGGTCTTCAATAATTCCCAGAATTCCTTTTCTCGTATCCATAATCGTGGGTAGCAGATACTTAAAGCGAGCTAGAGTGTGTTAACCAGGTGTCCAGCAAAGGAGGAGGATACAGAATATTATGAACTGAACATATTGCTCTAAATTTCTGTTTCCGTAAGCATAAAGACTTGGTTTGCAGATTAAGTCTAACCAAAACATAAGGGCCGCTAATAAAGTGTTGCCTAAAACTGTAAAACATCTCTCTCCAAATCACATTCAGAAATAAGATCACGACCTCCAAACTTAGCATGAAATTTTACAATAAAAACAACAAATAAATAAATTAAGCCACCTCAACACAAGTTTAATAATAGAAGAATTGTAAAATTGAGTACCTCAAACTGCAGGATTCCTTTCCAATAGGCATCTCAAATGTAACAAGCAAGCATTCTTTAGATTTAATGTATTGAGGAATAAAGTAATCTTGTTGATTTTTATTTTTATTTTTTTCGTTGAATGATACCAATATTTTTACAGGAGCTAAGAGCTGCCCGACGCCTAATGGAACAAAAATTAGATGGTTGTGATACTAATTCAATGGGAAATTCAAACCAGTTGAAGACAGACACTAAAAACATAGTGGTCTAGGTTGCTCATCATGAAGGAAACTCAATAGTTATGAAGTTTTTTTGATGACATGCAATCCAAAATTAAATTATGAAATATGAACAAGATTGCTCTCTGACAGAAACATACCAGAAGCTCCAGAAGATGACTCCTCATTTTCGAGCCGTGACCGGGCCCGAGCCTTGACTACATTTGGGCTCCGGTCCCATGGCCGCCCGGTCTCAGTTGACATATCCAAATTGCTCCCATTATCAGCAGCCTCCACCAATAATTTCTCCTTCTTCCCGCCAGAACCCCCATCACTACCGCCACCAACACCACGACCGCATGGCTTTGACAACTTACTGGAACCCAAAGGAACCCCCTTTTCTCTGCTATTAAAACTAAAGAAACTCTCCTGCGGCAATGGCCCCGATCGCGTCTTTATCTTGTTCAACCCCAGCGACGAGGCAACTATCGGCGACACAGACACCGAGTTGGGCACCGTTTCCTGTCCCGCAGCCTCGTCCGGTTTTTTCAACTTGGCAGGAGCAAATGAAGAAGAGATTTCCGAACTGGGTTTACTCAAAACATGTGCATCTTTCCCTTTAGAGTCTTTTTTGTTAATTGAATTTTTGCTGGTGCTGACGGTTGGGGTGCTCGGGGAGTTGTCCTTGGAAATGGATGGTGAAGAAGACTTGGACTTCTTCTTATCGGATCCGATCGGGGAATTGGATTTAGACCCGAAAGATCGGGGACTGTTCGAGGATCCACCTGGGCTGGAAGCATCTGACTTTTTGGAAGAGAAAAATCTCCCCTTAAACACCATTTTTATTGATCTTTATCCTTTCCCCTTCCCTTTTCTGGGATCCACAGCATAGTATTACAGACCAAACATCAAAGTCTAAACTGCAGCCAGCGAATTCGTACTAGTAACAGTAGCATGAATAGATGATTTAAATGGAAATGAAGAGTATTTTTATGTATGCTAGCGTGTCTTTGTGCGTGTTTTTTTGTAAGAAAAGACGAAGGTTGCAGTGCGAGTTGAACGGTTTTGGACTTTGGACCAAGACAGAAAATGAATTTAGAGAGAGAAAGTGAGAAGATTTAAGCAGCCAGGAAAAGTCTGAAATATAGGGCTTCGTTTGGTTAGGCTTAAAAAATACATATTCGACTTGACTTAAAAAAAAGTACTTATTAGTAATCTTTGTTTATGTAGTAAACTAAGTAAAAGTAGTTTTGGTGTTGGTCGATTTTGTCCATCAACATGTTGGAGACTCGATAAGTTGTATCATGCACGGTGTGAGAGAAAATATATATATTCTTGGAGAAAAAATATATTCACACATGGTGAAGACTTGCTATATATGAAAAGTTTTGAATGCGAAAAATTATCCGTTGTATTGTGTCCATCATCCTTTATATAGAGAGTTTATCAATGTGACGTTGCAAATAACTATTATAGTCACGTGGGACAAATATTCTAGGGTTTTTGAATAATGTAGCGAGAATCATGGTTAGTGAGGAGCAACCGTCTTGTATGGTTAAGTGAGTATCATTGGAAAATGGAAGTGATTGCTCTGGATACTGCTTTCTTGTAAGGCAATACACAATCATCAACGATTTGTCTGCTCACAGATTATCTTTCTATTTAATCTCTTATTACTTTTCGATTATAAATAAAATTGATTATTTATTTCTTTGATCCATTCGCTGATCGAGATAAACGTGTCGTGGTTGCATCTAGCTAGTTAATAGCAGCTCGTAGATATACTTCATCGAAGACGATAACGCCAATAGTTATATGTAAACGATAATATTTGTTATTTAATACGTGTTTTATAAATAGATGAGGATAATTTGGTTATAATTAAGTTGAGTAACTTATCTTACTTTAATCACACCAAATTTAAACTTGTTTATCCAATCCTTGGAATAAACTTGATGTAGTGATGGCGATAGGTAGGGTTAGGTTGGGTACCATCTCTGCCTTGTTGGGGATTTTCGAATAAGTGGCGGAGCTTAAAAAGTTCTTATTTACTGTTTCATTTAATTAATTATTAATTATTAATTATTATCTTATTATGATTTTGTTTCTCTGATCCAAAATATATTTTGAAATAGTATCTTATTGGAAAATGTGTAGTTTCAAAATAAATAAATAAAAAATTGAATGTGTGTAACATTATTTTATTGAAGAATGTGTGGTTGAAAATAAAAAAGAAAAAAAATGTATTTTAACAATAAAGGGTACCAAACGAGGGTTATATATAATTCAAATATAAAAATAAAATAAAAATATTTAGAACATGTTATGAAAATTCGAGGTGACATCTACTTTTTTATCCCCACCAAGTTTATTAGTCAGGGGGAATATAGGGTGGGTCTAAGAGGAAAATTTTGTCACCCCAAACTTACTTGTTTGGTGTGGATTAAAATGATATTTTTAGTAAATTTTGATTATAAAAAAAAAAAATTAACGTGTGGTTGAAATTTTGTGAACCTTGTGAAATATATTGTTGAAATTAATTGTTTACTTTGACTTAAATTGAAATCTACCAAATAGATAGTTAATTTGAATAGCTGGAAAAAAAGGGTTGTATTCATCGACAAAAGAACGTGTTAATTTATTTAATAAGCTTTTTGGTTTAGCTAAAATGAAAATTTTAGTAGATTTTGAAAAAAATAATTAATAAAAATTATCGATTTTAAGCGTGATTAAAGTTAATTGTTGACTTATACTTTTTTTATCAATTTTTTTAACTAAACTAAAGAGGGACTAATTAAATAAATGAGATTTAAAATAGCTCATCAGGGTTGAAAATAAGTTCTTATTTTCACGTTTCATTGTGGAAAACGTCTTTTCATCTTTCTTTTTTTTTATCTAATTTCTCAATTAAAAATTGTTAAATAACAAATATACCTTCCTATTTAAATAAAATAAAAGGAAAATAAAGAACAAATTGCAATCATACTCCAATGTTTTTCTAAAATGTACGAATAAATCCCAAACATATTAAATTAAAAAAAAAAAAACTCTTCTTCTTCTTTTGCCCTTTCCCACCCCGATCCCATCCCCTCACCCTGGCCATAAAATGAAACCAGAAAATAGAATTCACATTGACATTAATATCAGGGGAGCCATCGGCCGCCATCAAACCCATAACCACCACCAACTTCACCTCAGTTTTCTTCTCCAAAACTCCTCCCATTTTTCTTCAACAAATAAGAAAAACGAATCCAAGGTGTTCAATTTTTTATAGTTTATTATTTCCTTTCTCTCTTGTCGTCGCAAGCTGTTGCAAGCCTCCACAACGTCCTCCTCGAATTTCTCATCCTCTCCAGAAGCTTCACAAGGATTTCGATAAAGGGAGTGGGAGATTGAGCGTCGCCATTTTTTCTATTTGTGTTCTCCACAACTCGAACCTCCGTTGCAACACATAATCTCCACGAGCGAGAAACCCCAGCTTCATATCGATTATCACATAAATATTCACCATATTTCTTCTTATTGTTCTTGCCTTTTCTTCTAGTTAAAACATCATTATTCTCGCTGTAACAGTAAAACTTGTTGTTGTTCTCACGGTGCAAGTAGAGATTGTCAGGTTTTAGATGTTTTGTAATTGGCGATTCTGTGAACAAAATGACTAAAATTGATATATTGTGAAAGGTCAAGGAGTAATGTGCAAATAATTGAAAATATGATTATTAGGTCTAGGGTTCGAGAATGGCAAAAAGGAGGAAAACAATCGAATTTTCTCTAGACCGTGTTCAAGGTTTAGCTCAAGCTACAAAAGCAGAAACATCATCGCTGGACTATCGACAGGCCTGAACTCTCGCTCGAGTGATAGGGTTATACGAAAATTTTTATTTCGCGATTTCAAGGCTTTTTCCCGACCCATCTGTTTTATACCCTACCTATAAATATCAAATAGCCACAGAACGTATTCTTTCAAGATTGAACATTAAGCAAATATTGTGCTTTCATATGATCTCCATCTTTGAAATATTCAACATTCATAATTCTTTGATATTACGTTTTTTGTAGTGATAAAAACATCAGATTCCAATCCAAATACTGTACAGCTACTTCTTTCACATCGATCAGAGTTGCTGAAGATCATATGAAGGTGACTGGAGTTCCAGTCGGTGAAGAATGAGTTGTTCTTCGTGATCCACAGGAGATAGACGATTCCACAAATCTAGGAGTTGCTACGGGAGAGCAGAATCCAAGAGAGTTTTGGAAATTGCAGCTGGAATTGGTGCATGGAAGCACATAATTCAGGAGACCTGTCGGAATTGCAGTCAGGAGATCAGATAGTACGTGTTGTCGTCTAATTTGGTAGACTGTAAATTACGAATCATTTATAGTGGATTGACGGCAAAGTGCCCGGAGTTTTTTCCAGTTGGATTTCTCTGTGATCATACTGTTGTTCTTTACTGCTTTATTTATTAATTGTATGATCTGCTGTATTTAAATATATGTAAAATAGACTTGCATGATTAATCATCTAAAGATAATTAATTGGTGACTTGTTGCCTATTAATTAATAATTTTAATTCTGCATAAAATACCTATTCACCCCCCTCTAGGTATTGTTAGGGTCGAACTACGCGTTTTTCAGATATTTTTTACACTAGCCACGAATGTGTGAATATGTGCCATGTAATTTCGTATTAGCTTCATTTCAGCAATTTTTTGGACAAAAGTGGGGAAATTAGCATTTTGATTGATTTTTTGTTTGGATTTTGATCTGGATTTGGCTTTGGCTTTGGAATTCATTTTGTTTTGTTTTCCACATTAAGGGCATGTTCTCTTTGTTGTTTTCGAACCATTTTCTGTTTTCGATTTTTCAAAATAGTGAAAATACGTTATCTTTCTCATTTTCGAAAATGAATTTTGGAAAACATAAAAATAATTTCTACTAAAAATTCAAAACGGCTAAAACCATGTTTTGAACGTTTTCTTCACAAAATAGGCAACTCAATGAAAACACGGGAAACAACCTTGTTTTCTATTTCCTCAAACTTCTTCCTCTTAAGGTACATATCTTCCATCAATAACTTTCACCGCCAGCCACCTAAGCTGTCGGACCTCCACACCATCGATACCCCCTCACCTCCCTCTACAACCTCCGACCAGGCGACCATCGCCTGCTCGCCGTCCGCCGAAAACAACTCCAATTCTCATCCAAAATCGCAAGTACAGTCCCGATTTCTCCCCAATTACTTCCACATCCAGCCACACTCTCGATCGTGGAGTACCACCACAACACTTCTCTCAACAGGCGCATCTAGTTCTACCATGGGTTAGCCTAAATTTCGTCCGAAATCGGTTGCGCTTGTTGGAGCAGTCCGTGAGGTTTGTGAAAAAAAGGGTAACGTTACCAAAACTGAAAAACTTTAGTCATATAAATTAAGTTTTGGCAAACGTCAACATGATTATTTGGTTAATCCAATTTTAAAGATCTTAACTTGATCTACTTTAAAGATCTATACTAAGCAACTCACACATTTCATTTCAATTCTGTCTTGTTGTCCAAATTATGGATTAGATTTATTGCTTGTTGCATATATTTTTCCCTAGTCTTATACTGATTTGAATTTTATTTATATTGTTATCTACTTAGTGTTGAATTTATTTTTTCAGCCTTGGGTCTTTGTCCATCCCAAAGTGTATCCTAGACGTGTTCGTATTGACCAGAAGCCTTCTTTCTGTAATGTAATTGAAGGCTATTACACATGTATGTAGATGAGGGATGCAAATGTTTGATAAGCGTTTCTCCTCCTGTTGGAAATTGTATGAGGCTTTTTTGTCATATATTGGTTTGGATGGGCTCAAAGTGGAAATACATGAAGATGATCCCGTTTCTTTGTTGATCTGATGCGGCGGTGGCTGCTGCAATTGCTGCTAAAAACTCGATGTCTCATCCTTCAAAGCATTTAGAACCTGTGGATTGCAATGAAGGTTCACAATATCTTATTTGATGTTTATGCTGTGTTCCTCCCTCAATTGTTAACTGAAGATTCTGACATACAGAAGTCTTTGTTATTGCTTCTTTTTAGGATGCAGAAAAATTAGAAACCAATTAATAGTGATTCGTTTGATAGTTTGGCTGAAAGGATTGACAAAAGTTGATATTCAAAAGATGTCCGATTGCTGGGGCAAGAAAGTGGAAGAAAGGGAAAGCTTGGAATAATTGCATATATATTTGCTGTAACGCCATATTTATTAGTGGTGGAGGTGAAGAAGTCTAGTGGTGATACTTTGGAGTACAATCAATTCTGCAATGAAGAGTTGAGACCTGCACTTAAAGACATAGTTTGAAATCTTGTGAGTTATGGTTCGTCAATTTTAGTGTGCGCTGTATATGAATTCTTTGTAATGCTAATGATATATATATAGTTTGTACTACTTGTGCTGATGAGTTATTTCTCGCCTCCACTCTCTCACTTCAACTCATNGACCTGCACTTAAAGACATAGTTTGAAATCTTGTGAGTTATGGTTCGTCAATTTTAGTGTGCGCTGTATATGAATTCTTTGTAATGCTAATGATATATATATAGTTTGTACTACTTGTGCTGATGAGTTATTTCTCGCCTCCACTCTCTCACTTCAACTCATGATTGCATTTGCCTTTTCATCTTCGTATTGTCTGCTCAAATCCTTCATATTTCCATCGTTCTGTGCTTTATAGCCATTTTTATGGGTATATGTATTTGCACAACGAATTTGCAGTATGTTGTATAGAGAATGAAACTGTGATGTATTTATGAAATAGCATTTGCGTTCACCAGATGTGAATGGAAACCTACTTGGGATTAAATTCATAAGAGCTTAATTACATTTGGCACAGTCGTACAAAGTTGGCAGAATGCATGGGTTGAATTGAAAGCAGCCTACTGTGACTTGATAGAATAGTTAGGCTAGTAATTTAATGTGATAGTTAAGAAAGGGGCCACCCAGTATGTTAGACTTGGTTTAGTTGTCACTTGATGCTACTTAATTCTTGTTACAAGTTACGTAAAATGACAAAAATAAGGACTTGCCAAATTTAATTTAGGTTGTGTTTTTTATATTTAGAAAAATATATTTCAAGATTCACCCACTTTAAAATTTATATGTTATTTGAAACTATATTAACATTAAATTATTAAAATTTATTAAATAATTAGATTTCATGAATAAAATATTATAAAAAAATATTCTCAAAATCTTAAAGTAAACACGTTTTATATTTTTATATTTTGAGAAACAGTTTTTCAAAATGACAAAAAGAACGGGTTTTCAGAAATTTTAAAACAGACACTCCAAATACAAAACACAAAACGAATTCAAAACTCAAAATTGAAATACGAAGAGAACAGCCCCTTAATATTTTGGAGACTGAACGCAACAATTTGATTCTTTCGTTTATTGCTTCTTGTCCAAAAAGGAAAAATATAAAAGAAAAGAAGGTTCAATATAGTGACTTATATTTGAGATTTATTTGTACATTTTTAAAAAAATTGGGAATATGATTGCAATTTGTCCTTTATTTTCTTTTTGTTTTATCTAAATAAGAGGGTATATTTGTCATCTAACAATTTTTAATTGAGAAATAAGATAAAAATAAAATAAAAATAAAAAGTTGAAAAAGACGTTTTCCACAATGAAACGTGAAAATGGGGGGTGAAAATGTAAAAATTTTAAACGCGTAAACGTTTTGCACACTAAAGGTCAAACATATGGACGTTTTGTGCCAATAAGCCCATTTAAAAAAAAAAAAAATTATTAAGTTCTATTTGAACTCCATTATTTAAAAATTGATTTCTTTAAGTTATTTTCAATCACACATTTTCACAATAAAATACAAAAAAACTTTTTCTAACTTTTAACCACGCATTCTCCCAAAAATCAATATTACAAAACCCATTTTTGTAAAGGAAAAAAAAAAATGATTCAAGCAGGAGCTAAAAGTAGTTTTAGCACGTAAAAGTACTTTTGGTTAGGCCCGTTTGGTAGATATTAAAATCGAATTAAAATTGAAAAACTAACCGTTATAGTTGACTTTTATTAGACTAGTGAGACTCAATAACTGATATATTTTCAATTTTAATCGAATTTTAATCCCTACCGAACGGGGCCTAAATGTATCGACCATGCTTGGTTGTCATGATTTTTTGATATCTTGGATGATAGAATACCACGCGACATCCAATCATTTGATTGTTTAAAAAACAGTCAACACTACAATTCAATCACGTATGGCCATAACTTTATCCGCCATACAAGATGTTAAAAACATTTGGCTAAACAACATTATTCTAAATTTATAGATGTTTTGACCAAAAGTCAATGGGTACTTGTTGACCAAATTTTTTTTTTTTTTTTTCTAAAGTAATGCCCGTGTTTGATGGCCATTTTTTTTTTTTACAAAAATAATGTTTTGAATAATAATTTTTAAGAGAATGTGCGGTTAAAAAATATAATTTTTTTTAAAACTTATTTGAAAAATATTTTGTTATGTGAATGCGTGGTTGAAAATGATTATGTAAAAAAAAAAAAAGAATTTTCAAATAATAGTTGTCAAACTAAATATGCATTTAATGAAACTATTAATGGATGAAATTATGCTTATTAATATTTTTAATTTTTTCTACACATCGATATATTTACAAAAAAAAAATAATAATAATAATTCTAAATATATTTTAACAAAATAACCTTTAATTTTATACTTTTAACAAATAGATTTTCAAAAATATGATATATAATTATGCCACGGTATTTTAATTGAAATATTAATTTTAAGGTTTTATAATACATGAAAAAAATATGAAATATACAAACAATAATCGAAGTTTAGTCAAATAAATGCATAATATATGTATGTGTCATAAAACAAAATAATGTTTATAATTATGTTGTCGAAGAGTCAATTTAATGCTCACAACAATTTTTTAGTACTGCAAATAGTCGACAACTTTTTTTGTTTTGTTTTATTTTTGTTTCTGTTTTTGAAAGCTCTATTGACAAGGGTTATGCTCAGACCAACTGTGCCAAATAGACCTTTCTGTAAGCTTGCTTTTAGAAAATGGATTTTTTTTTTTTTAATTTAAAAGTGCAGCAAAATAAATTATCAAAACACGTTTCTTGAGAAGAAAATGTTTTTTCAAAAGTTAATATATTTATATCTCCTAAACACTTTGATGATATGATATACTACAACACATGGTTGGAAATAATAATTAGTTACAAAACCGATTACACCTCTTATATATTGTTGTGTGTCACTATGACCTGGTGCTTAATATATGCTAAATATCGGTGCTCAGGAGATTCACATTTCCTTCACATGCAAAGGTGTATCAATATGCCCCATGTTAAATTTATTTTAAAGTATTGAATGCTATAATTCAAAGTCCTCGCAATGAACACGGCAAGGAAAGGGGAGAGATTATTCCAAATTTATAAGAAGGGGATTTTTCATGAATGCCAATAAATTTGAAAAGTAAAATCAAATTTGTCATTTTTATTAATTCTGCTAAAAAATGTCATTTTTTTGGTGTGAAAGGTCTGTGAGGTGATTGGTTGCAAGATTTTTTTCACTTTTTGAACAACTTTTTTATGTTGTTAACTCAAAGATGTGCATGATTTAAATTTTCTAGAAGAACAAAAATGTCTAAAAATAACAATTTTGCAAAGACTTTGAAAAAGTGATATCTTTGAAAATGTAAAGCCAAAAATGACATGTAGTGCAATTTCCTTTCTGGGGTATTTATAAATTTGTTAGTTATAGACGGGGGCGGGAGGGGAGGGGGTCCTGGGGGGACCCGGACCCCCCCCCCCCCCCCACCCCAAAAAATTTTTTAAAATTTTTTTAATTTTTATTTTTATTTTTTTTTTTTTTCCCT
>CAIGRR010522971.1:0-11047 GCA_903798365.1 Fraxinus sp. 1973-6204
ATATAAATTTGTCCAACGGAGGCCGATAATATTGAGCAATAGAAATGTTCAAAGTAGACATGAAGTGACTGGTTTAGTACTTTATGTAAAGAAAACAATCATTAATTTATAAAACTCACTAATCGAATTTCATCGCCGTCATTAGTCGAAAAATGCACGAACGATACGGTAAATTACAGTGCAAAAAAATGATAAAAGAACATGAGATTTCATATAATAATTATTTATTGGAAAGAAGAACTTACAACAATTTTTGACAAATAATAAACAAGAAATAAGTGGAACTTTCTTTGATCACTTGGTAGAAGGGCTCACCTATGAGGCAAAAATATACATGATCATCTGGTGATATTCTTGATATCTGTCTTTCTGCACTTTAAAATGGATGTTCTGAGTTATGATATATATCACGAATCATGTGAAAATAGGCCTCGTGGAATTTGGGGCTCCATCTCAACCCCTTCACTCGAGCCATGATCGCTATGAGACTCATCATTTTTCAGCAGCCGCCGGATCCAAAGACACAGCAGACGGAGAGCCACAAGGATGCCAATGACAATCAAGATTGAAATCAAATAAGATTCGACCGAAGAATTCTTGCACTGAAACAAGAATCCCAGTAGGCAAACCATGGTTAAACAAGTACTAATTAAGAAGAGAAATTCCTGTTTTGAACTGATATACTGTGGTCACCTGTTTGACAAGAATGGAATAGAATTGATGTTTATCAAAGAGAAGAGGACATGGGAAAAGGAAAAAGTGTCTCTCCTGAGGATAAACTGTTTTGTTTTTAGTTGAAGACTTGCTTTTGCAATTCTACCAGTCCACTCCACCAGTAGAATCAACAGATAAAACCTGTTAGTTGACACGGTCTTTCATATTTGAAAAATTTCTAGTAATCCCCGACTACGGAGTACTCAATTTTCCGGCCGCTATTTAATTGACATGCATATAAAATATTGAGTATCTAGCAATAGAGATAGATCGAGTTTCCATATTCCGAGAGTACTAGAAACTACATGAACTTTCTTTTGCCGAATATCCGAGCTCATAGACTGGAGAAAGGGAGTGGTAGCCGAAATTAGATTGTCTGATTATTTGTCAAATGAATTTGTGGAAGAAACTGTCTCCTTTTTAAGCTAATGTGCTTTTAAGATAACACGTGACATTTTTAAGCATTTGCTAACTACATAAACTATGATGTAGTTCAACACAACACACAATGGAAACCAAATAAAGCCTAAATTGTAGATATAAATGTTACATTCTCACCCCCCACCCCTCTTCCTTTTTATTTCAAGTGAAAAAATGAAATGGTACTTAGTTTGGAAGTAGACTTTACGCAAAAATATGCAAATTGCTTAATTTCAACTTCGGTCAATAAAGAATTTATTTTAAAATTACAACACTTTTTAAGCTTAATGATTTTTCTTGTTGTATTTTCAAGACCAAGAACTGGCTAATTATTGGACCCATCTCTCGAGCAGTACCTAGCTCATGCCCATCCATTATTAGCCCAACAACAAAATGCGAATAGTTGAAATTCTAATCCACCAGTCCCAAATGAAATGAAAAATGATTAAAAATGAAAAGGGCCACATGCTTTAACCAGCTTAGCTACTCCAGCACCTTACCTACTTTTAGTTTCCATATTTATTTATTTATTAAAGCCTGTGTATATGATAATCTAATGAATGTCTTTTCGTAATGCATGACCCTAGAAATCATAATCTGTTACAATTCAGCACCACTTCCTTAGCAGAATCCTGAGAGTATGAAGGCTAATAGAATGCCTACCTTTTAAATAGATCAGAAGTAGACCTCTCAAATGGATGGGGGACTTGAACCAAAATTGCGCATTATTTATCGGCATATCATTATATCGTATCATATGTCATCATTATATAAATGTATTTTTATCGATATGTTTGTCCCCAAATAAGTCGTTGGAACAAGTATAAAACCTAGGATCTCATTGAACAGTTTTCAAGTTGTCGTTAGAAGTCAATTTGATTAATTATATCGTGATTATCGATTAAGAATAACTAATAAAGAAACTCCTTCCCACACCAACCCCAATTTGTCATCCCATGTAGAGGGGGTACATGAAATTAGAAAGGTTAGGGGTGGGCAAAAGCCAACTACATGATGTCAATCTATTGCAACCTTCTATTTATTTCGCAATATTTTCATGGTATGATTACTTTTCCATAATTCATGTTTGGCTTTGCTTCATATGTAGAAGCAAGCTTTTTAGACAGTATCACTCTCGCTAATGCCCTAAAGAAACACAAAATGAAGCCAGTTTTGGCTTTCTTCATGTTTTTCACTTTTAAGCTAAGCCAAACATGAATTACTGCACTCTCACACACAAACACACCTCATGCACAACTGGGTTATCATTATTTGATCCAAAAATAATAAAACCCAATTTTTATTTCATCATTCAGCAAGTGTTTAGTGTGTGAAGTCAATACTAACTTTCATCATTTATCTATCCTTCATTTTTACTTTCCTCTACATCGGCTTCCCTTGCAAATCCAAGTTCCGACATGTCTTGCTTTGCCATCAAGTTCCTGCAAACACCCCCACGAAAACTTGCCTTAGACCTTAAATCAGCACTTGCAATTAAACGGTGGTATGAATTCAACAAGACAGAAAAATCCTAATATGGCAGCAAGAATGAGTTGCATTGTGATTTAGAACACTAACTTGAAGGGTTATATCATTTTCTCAAATAACTGAAGTTACATTATTGCTTAGCAGCCGCAAAAATAACGAGATGTCATTAAAATGAATGATTACAAAAACATACGATAGGTAAGATATGTTACTAAGTTATGGATAAAACCAGAAAGGAATAAAAAACACCAAAATATGTCAAAGTAAAATGAAGGGAACTTACCTTTCCATACGGCATTCGAGGTACTTTTTAGACAAGTGTTTACAATTTTCAGATTTATGGCCAGCAGATTTTAAACAATTGATATAGTCTTTCTTCTCCTGAAACAACCAACAAAACACTAAGTAAACTTGTCATAAAATATTCACAAATCTAATATCCTAAATCTTGTCAAAAACAAGTCAATCATCTAGTCTTTCGTGGTGCAATTGAATCCAAAGATGACGAGCCTGATCTCCCAACCATTTATGCTTCACAGCTCAATTGGCTCCCCACCCCACAGACTGCTGTGAACAATAGGTCCTGTCCTGCATCCACCAAGAACATTTCTAGCACTACTTTCATGGCTATCGTACCTGGTCACAGAGATGCATGTGGTCTAGAGGGAATACTCCTTTTTCTGGTGGTACTGGGCTCAATCCTCTATTTCCACCAAATGCTCCCCCTTCAAATTCAGCAGGAAATATTATTTTAACGCACAAACAAGAAAGATGTACAAGAAGAGAATCTTGTATACTTGCACATTGATCGAGTATATCTAAACCCGCAGGCAAAGACAATCTTTCTACTATATGAAACTTGTGGCCCATGGAGAGATGAACCCGAGAGTCCAAATCAAATAAATGAAGGAAAAGGGGGGAAGAAAGGAGCTCCAGGCTCATTGTACCTGAGTTTTTTAAAGTTAATTTGCACAGAAAAGTTGTTTTATTTTTCAAATTGGATCTCTACAAGATCAACTTGACAATGAACTTTAACTATATGATTCAAACAAGACAACTAATAATTCGACATCGATATTCTTAAATTATAATAAAGATTCAAACAAGATACAAAAGAACAATCTTTCTATCATAACATAGGATTGAATATATGGACATTAATAAACAAACAGATGATTTGAAAAATTATTGTGTTAAAAATGAAATTTCACGCGAAGAGAAGATAATAAAACATAAACCCTAACAAGATAAACAGAAAAAACATTCACCTGCACTCATTTGTCAGATTTTGATTACTGTTTTCTTTTTCGTTGTCAATTTGTTGAACTGCTACTTCAGAAATCTATCGACTGTAAATCCATATCTCATTTTAATATATAGTAACACAGATGGATCTTACATGAAAATACTGCATCGTTTGAAAAAAATTGGGAAATTAGGGTTTCGGATTCGTCGTGGAGTTGTCTATGGGCATTAGCTACGAGCTACGTCGTTTCATTAGCCCAATGTTCATATTGCTTTGTAGAAATCGTAGCGTGGTCCTAAATGTTAAGGGTAATAACCTTTTGGTCCTTGACTTTTATTTGATTGTATTAACCTCAATTTTTAGAACAATTTGACAATCCTAAGAGAATTTTCGTTCTAAATATACCCTAAATTGAACAAAATATACAATCATTATCCAACAAAGCCGAGCGTTATTGTGAGGAATTTGCCAAGTTGAATTACAATCATTATCCGATTTGTACTACCCTTAGTTTTAATGTTTAGATAAGCTATAATTATAATCACTATTTGTCAAGTCAGTCATTTATCAGTTTTAACGTCTATATCAACATATTACGCTAGTTAAATTGACGATGGTTGATAAAGTAGCTGGCAAAAAAATCATGTTGAGTGACCTAATTGCACTAATTTAAGATGAGTGATTCACAAGAAAAATGGAATTTAGTTGACCGATTGCACCAAATCGAAGATGAGAAAGCTATTCATTAGAAAGAAAGAAAATGTAATCAACTTCTAATCTCATACTTCACGTGATGGTCATTCCTGATGAGTGCACAAGTTTGACGACTCCAACAGAAGTTTAGCACGTTCTCGATTTTCTAATTCAACTACTTGGACATATAAAGTAAAAGTCTTCGCCATCATCAACCAATATCATGCTATCTAACTCGAGTACCGTGACTAAATCTACTAACTCGATGAAGGAAAGGAAATGAATTGGGAAAAAAGAGGACAGAACTAGAATGACAGAATGCAGCATGCCTATGTCTAGGAAGTAAAACTAAGGATGCAAAGCAGACAACATAGTTAAAGAAGAATGTACAATTTTCATTAGTAAAAATTCAATGTACATACGGGCTTCAGGTTTCAACCCAATAAGTATAATTCAACATTCTCTGTCTTAAAACTCATTCTTTGAGGTTTATTAACAAGAAAATCATAAACCCGCGTCTCAAAAGAATAGCAGTCATATTTCTATGCTGAAAATCAAGTAAGATCCATCTTATGCCAAATGAATTTATTTCTTCATTCGTGCCAGTCTGTGAGTGAATCTGAATTGCCACCAGGGGTTTTAATAGTCTTCACAGCAGGACTCAGTTAGTCAGAGTTGGTCGATGGCCTATATCACGGGGGTGCTGAATTACGACTAGGACTGAATCCGTTAAGCTTCCTTTACAGGGCAACGTTGGCTATAAGAAACCAAAGTAAATTTTAGTAAGAACCAACCAACGATGGCTATAACATTATTGAACTTATGTTTGTGAAAATACAAGGGCTACACAAACAGCAACTTGGGATTTATTAAAAATCGAATAAGAATCACTTACTACACCAATGTGCCATTCATGACTACTTAAATCTTTAAAAGTTTCTGCATCCATTTCCTGCAATAAAATGACACAAATTTAGTCTCGATTTTAAGCTGCGCCAAGCACATGTTTTAGTTGTTACTTACAAAAGTAACTTAGAAGACCATGTTTGGTAAAATAAGTAACTTAGAATTATTCTAATTTACTTTTAAACACAGCCAGACATGCTCATTCAACTTTATAAAATCCTGCAAACTACGTATAAAAGAAGCATCACTCATTGCAAATTATTAGTAGTACTTAACAACTAAGTGTCTAATCAAGCGCTCCATGATTTTGGTTTGGTTAAATGTCTCGACAAGTGGAAGAATTTAGTAAATGAAACCTCCACTTTCTGAAGCTCCAGCTCTGTAACAATCATTTTCTACACACACACACACACACACACATAAATAAAATACGATACAAGTATAAACAAAATACGATACAAGAATCTCTCTGTTTTTTGGGACATTTTTTCAGTACTAATAGTTGGCAACTTAATGTCACTAAGGTTATTGAAATGTATACAAGGCAAAAAGAATAATTAATGGAATACATGAAGTACTCAAAGGTTAAATCTTTCTCACTTACAATGCTGTAAATTGGAGGCACCATTATTTCTACTTTAGACTTCAAAGTAGGCATAACAGTGAAACGAGGTGTCAACTGTTGTGACCTGAAAGTCCATCTGTCATAAATAGGGTTCAATCATGTTAGATTGCTGGAGAATATGAATTTTGTTCAGGAAAACCCATTTTAATTCTTACATACCCTATGTACAGAAAGATGAAAAATTGTGCCCATTCTCGAACCAACAACCGAATCCAGTAATTTTCCAATGATGTATCCATGTTTATGAAAATCTGGACAACGAAATGCTCAATTACTGCATGGATCAATATCTAGAATTTCCTATTTTTGTGAAGAATATATCAACAAAAGATGGTTCATACCGCAAGTTCTGCCACAGCCACAATTTGCATTGCTCCTTGAAATTTCCTGGAAAATGTAAAGAAAGAAACCCTGTCAGCATTTTTTTTCTCATTAGATCTTTTCTTTTTCAGAAATGAAATCTACTAATGGAAAATTATGAGTTATAAAGAGTCGCCTAACAGGAACTTAGGGGATAAAAATTTGTCGATGGAAATTTTAAATAAATTTTTTTCTTCCGTTTAACTAAAGCTTTCACGAGAGATGATTAAAAAAGGTAGATAAATGTCATGCATTCAGGTCTCGATGGCATTCATTTATGAAAATTCCACGTCTCAAGCCTTTGAGGGCTTGTTGAAGTCAAGATATAAAATAAATAAATATTTCTAACTTCAAGCAGCACCTTCGGCGATATGTTTCAACAGAATGTGAATATGCTTACTTGAACATGATGTATTTTGTATAAACTGCATCATGCATCTCGTGGACATCCTCGTCTTCTATAAAGCTCAACTGTTCCCGCAAAACTATTAAGTTCTGAGATACATGGTAGAATATCATGTAGAAAAATATAGAATAGTTGAGCAGCAGTAGTACCTGTTTTACGGAAAGCATAATACTCAATGTTAAATTCGGATAAGAATAAAGTGGTATTGCCACCCAATTTAACATTTTATCACCAAATGAGCACAGTTCGAACATAAAAATAAGGGGTAAAAACATTATTGGTCCATTCAACTTTCAACTAAATTCAACTTGATCAACCAAGTTTCCTCTCTGTTTCAATTACATTTCAAATTAGCTTTTGATATTAAATTAACGAGTTTCCCTCTGTGGCAGATTCCCAAACTGTATATTCTGTACATCATGTTGGATAATTCCTTAGTTTTACTAACAGAATCCAACTTGGTATGTAACTCAAACAGAAAGTAAAAAATTCGGCAAATAAAATGAAACTTAGCTAAAAGTTTTAAGTGACCATCAACGCTTTTATTGCCCTAAATATAAGTGAACTAATGAGGAAACTCACAAAGAAGTAAGGTATAGAAGCTCTGTAACCAACTAGAGTCAGGTAAAAGATACACCCAAGAGCAGCCGTGGTTCGCCGCTCAGACACTGAAAGGCGTTCGCAGGTGATGCAATAGCCATTAGAAATAAGCATGAAAGATACAAAAGCAACTGTCTGAAATAGCACTCCAATAACATAGGCTCCAAAAGACATCCATAAAGAGCATACATGCGTATAAAAACACGAATTCCTGAGGCAAAACATGATCAAATAAACAGCGTATTAAACAATCGTAACAAAATTTGTACAATATTAGCACCAAAGTTACTTAGTTTCAAGTGTAAACGCGCACCAGAAAAGGAAAGATAAAGCGTGTTGCAAGGCTTTAATCAATGGAACAGAGGCAAGCGCCCACTGCAATCTATTTGTCTGTTACATATAAAGAACAATCACAGAGGAATAATAAATTAACAACAATGACAAATATTATTAGCAATAAAACAGTAATCAGAAGCAAAAAATCCCATTAAATTGAAAAAAAAAGGTCAAAAACTGATTATCAATCATACACATCATTTATGGATGCACTAAAAAAAAAAAAATCAAGAATTCAAAAAAAGGAACTGAAAAAATTGGACCTTTAGCAATTTAGCTGAATCCCATTAAACTGAATTTATTTTTATTTCAAACATTTCTATCCTATATTCTCACACATTATCAGCAGCTAGAAATAAACTAAATTAAATTAAATTCGACAAATAAAGAAATAATTGACCTGAAGATGGCGATGATTGTAGGTATTGAAGGCCCAAGAAAATGCAGAGAAGAACCAAATGACCATGAAAGCCAAGTAGAGTGGTGGCAGCGGCCGGTACGCGGCGTCTACTCCGTCACTATACGATCCCAGACTCTTTCCATTCTCCATTTTCACACGTTTTCACTTTCAGTTCTTAAATGGCAATTGAGAGGTTTTAAATAGACAATCCCACAGGTGTTCAGTTCTTTCTTTAGTATTATTAATTTATACCATTGAAGACCTTTTTAATTTTATTTTTCCAATTCCTTTTTTTTTTTTTTTAGTTGACAAACTAGAAGTAACTAAACGTTCAATTATCATTTGGGATTTTGTTAAAAGAAAATAACAATTGGGATTTATGAGGAGAAAAACAATTGGAGAATAAACAGAAGATATTTGATCGTATTTAAAAGCAATTTTTTCTCGACAGTTTATCTACTTAAGTGTCATTTGAATTATATCGCAATGCTATATTGTGTTTTCTTTTCTTTTCTTTTTTTAATGCTGATGAGTTTGTACAATATTGTAATTAGAAACCATTTCATTTTATTGAAAAGATGTAACTACGAATCGAGCGTAAGAAAGTGTGGAAAACTGAAGGCAAAAATACTAAATTTGAAAAAGAAAAATTAATGAAATTATATAATAATATTCTTTTGCTATACATCTTTATCATTCACCAAAATAAATAAATAAATTCATTTTTCTAACATAGAATGTAAAGGCGATGGACCAGGTTTTAGGGGTAATGCAGCTGTTGTCATACAACAAAACCATCACCCCAATACATTAGGGTTTAACTGACCCATCAAAAGATTGCAATGTAATTATATATGTTTTCTTATTAATTTTTAGAACATGATAGAAACTCGTTTGACAGGATTTCTATTTTTTTTTATAAAAGAACTTTTTTTGTAAAAAAGTTATCATAAATCATATTCATTTAAAGCTCTGACAAGTCTTTTTAGAAATTATCTGAACACATTTAAAAACAATTTTGACTTATCAAAAATCCAGCCAAACGACCTAAATATGCCTCTTATGTAAAATACAGACGAAAATCAAGTTAATTTGGTAACTTCTTATTATGTATTCAATGTCAACATAATTGATTAATCCATGATATGTGTTACAATCACGTTTGTGCACATCATTATTTACATCATGCCACGTGTCATTATCTCATTTATCAGTTAAAAAATTTGTTTTTCATCCATTCATTTCTTGACATTACATCAAGTGTCAACATGAATGTACACAATTGATGTACACGTGGCATAATTCTACGTGTTATATTTCAATCTAACATACTACAAGATAATGGTCATACAATATATCTCTATATAAGGAAATAATGAAATGAATATAAAAAAACTCAGTCAATAATATACATGTGAACCAATCAAGAAGATTTAAATCTGTCCAACTACTTGCAAGTTTAGGGCAACTGATTTGACCTTATAACTTGCCAAGATTTTCTGGATAAGTTTAGGCTTTACTTTAATCTCACAGAGGAAACCATAAATTAGGTCAACAAACTCATTAGCCAGCTAGTTTCTTTTATAGTACTTTTGTATATAAAAATGAAAAACGAAAAGAACTCCAACTTAATTTAATGCGAAGACAAATACCTAACATTATGTTATTCAACAATTCGAGGTTGTCATATCCATCAAATCGACATGTTTAATATGATCGCTTGAATATGTTATGAATCAAGGTTTTATGCTTTTTTTTTTCTTTAATATTGTGCGCTCATAATGATTTTTAGGCGTCACATCTCATCAAAATGCGGGTATGTTCAAATGAATAGATAGAAAATTGACATTCCACTCATCATACTTCGGGTATAGTCGAACAATGGCAAAGGTTGTCAATGATTACTTTAGCAAATTACAAGATCTTAACTTTGAGGTGGATCACAAGATTTAGAAGGCATTGAGTTATGCCTTCTTTGGGTTTTTGAAAATAAAAACTAAAATACAACCGTAGCTTTTTCTAGGGATGGCAATTGGATAGTTGATACAAGAATGATAAGATATTGTATTCGCTTGAAATATTATTGTAGATATAAACAGGTTTGATAAGGATATAGATATGTGCAAAAAAATATCAAAACTCGTCTGCTACAACTTAGATTTAGGCATTCATTAACGATTAAATCCATCGAGTGTTTTGATGACAACTAACCGATGCATAGATACAAGTGTCAAAAGTTTTCATGAGTTTCACAATTTACAATTGTCGTAAAAAAAAAAAAAAAAAAAAAAAAAAAATCTTTATATGATAACTCTTACGATAAACATAAAAATTATATATATTTCTTAAATAGTATAGAACAACGTATACATAACCTAAGCATCTACTTCATAACTTAGAAACCAGTAAAAGGCCATAAACTCTACNTATATTTCTTAAATAGTATAGAACAACGTACACATAACCTAAGCATCTACTTCATAACTTAGAAACCAGTAAAGGGCCATAAACTCTACACTAAAAAGACAAAATCTAACATTTCTTTCATCGACAAACATAACAGAAATCTAACTAAGGGAGTGGTGACATCTGATGATGAGATGGTGCTGTCAACCGTACTTGTCCATGTGTAATCATCATTCGATAGTAATATTGATTTTGCTTCGTGCATCTTTACCCCTTGGAATGAAGTTTCTACAGTAGTCGAAAATGTTTGAGACATTCTAATACCTTCTAACTCCATTACTACTTCTTTCATAGTTGGCCTATTCTTTCCATTCAAATTTAGGCATCTTTGTGCAAGTTTAGCAGCCACAATAAGCTCCTCCCTCCCACCTTGCTTTAAAATCTGGG
>CAIGRR010523140.1:0-19520 GCA_903798365.1 Fraxinus sp. 1973-6204
CTCTTGTATCTTCCATTACTGAGGACTTCTATCTGATCCCCAGTGTTTATCACTACAGAATTTTTCATAGGCTGGACATCTATCCACTCCCCATCTTTCAGAATTTGAAGCCCTTTAACCTCGTCATCTTGAAATAGTAAGATGACGCCACCAGCGTCAGTGTGTGCCCGGAGTCCAGTCAGCTTTTCGGGGTGAGGACATGGCGGATAATGGCTCACCTTGGTGCCGAAAAAGGCGGTTTCATTTTCTCCTGCGCCGTCAAAGGCTTTCTTTACGTACCCTTTTGGTAATCCCAAGTTTTCATCCATTACTTCCATGACTTTAACAGCTAGTTTTTTCAGTTCGGCTCGGTATTCCTTCATGGTTTCCCTGGCAATATATGTAACATGTTATATAATGAACAACAACAACAAAAAATTAGCGTCGTGTTCAGTAAATTTGGGGTCGATCATACAAAATGAAAGGTATAAATTGATGCAAATTATGCTTACTTGAATCCATGAGTCTTAGTTGGCCATTCATTGTCATTGTCATCTGAGAGAAGGAAAACATCCTCCCAATCCAAATTTTCCAATTTGTCCTCGCTTTTCTTTTCCACCAATTCATTTAGAAGCTTTACGGGCTTTGAATTCTTGAAATTCTCCTCTCTTTCCAATTTGTAGCATTCAGATGCCACCTTCTTCACTCTCTCCAGGAGCTCCTCTGTGATTCCATGATTCACTAACTGCAAAATGTCAAAACAAAAATTAAATTTTCATATTTCAAGATGCCAAATGTACAATAAAATAAATCACAGACCTTAGATTAAGTTAATGATTAACAATCAAATTTAACAGTGTTTCTATTCTTTTTTAAAAAAGATTTCGACTCTTCGCTGTGTTTAGCATTTGTGACGGCTTTTAGCCTCGCAGAAGGCTCAATACAGTGGAGAATTAATCAATAGTTACCTGAAAGAATCCCCATTCTTCGCAGCAGTGGGCAATCTGAGCCAAGGTTTTGGCCCTCTCCTCACCATCAAGCTTTGAGAAATCAATCACTGGAATAGCCATTAATGGAAATGTAAAAGAAAACTAAGAACAGAAACTAAGTATGAATTCCTTAAACTGATGTGGTGCTCAAGAGGTTTCCTCAAGGCTATTTATATAGTGAAAACTTGTATTTTTTTTTTTTTCATATGAATTCTAATTATTAAAGAAGCCATTAGAGTGAGGCAATGGACGGTGACACAAAGTCATCTTAAAATGTCAATGCACCAATTCCAGAAGCATTCTCCCTCAACTGAGCATATTATCGTCATCATTTTTTTTTTTTCAATCATGCTTGGTGTACACCATAATTTACACATTGTCACATGACATTATTCAATTGGACATTTAATTTTCATCCAATTATTTGTTGACAACAACGGTGTAAAAAATCAATGTACAAATGGCATAATCCGTTTTATTAATTCATTAATCTTACTTTAGCTTATTAGGTTTCTTTCACGTAGCACGTAAGAAAAAGGAATTATTCTTTTAATCATTTATAGTCTGTGAAACTAAAGAAAAAATATTGTCAATATTGGAAAAATACATACATACATTGATACATATAGTGAAGAACTATAGAAAATTTTTGTTGGTTGTTTCCTAGAGGACTGAACTGAACTTTGATTACTTATATATGTCTTGCTTAAAGGAATAATTCCGCGAAAATGGAGATGAAGCATTGAGTAGAAAAACAAAATTCAAAGGAAATCACCGTTAATAATATATACGGACTGTGTTTCACGATACTTAATTAGACGTCCATGTAACATGAATCCCGTAATTTTGTAAATGAAACCTAAACATTTCAGTATTATAGTGTTAAAAGGATCGATAATATCATAATATATATACTTATGCCTTGTTTGACCCGCATCATTATCTCATTAAAATGAAAAATATGATCGTTATCTATCACATTAACATTTAAATTCAAATTTTCTATCTCTTGTGTGAGCTCCAATAACGACTATATTTTTCATTCTCATTCTACAATAATTTGGCTTAAACAGGGGCTTATTAGACTAATAGACTCCATAATAGAGCATGAAACTAATTATTAATGCTTGATTAGAAAACATAGTACTTTCTCCATAGAAGTTGGTTGTGTGTTGATGTTGGATGCTTGTTTTACTTAAGAGTGTGTTTGAACCACGTTATTTTGGAAGAATGTATTATAGAATAGTAAATTGATGGAGAATGTGTGGTTGAAAAAAAAAAGAAAAAATTATAGATTGATGGAGAATGTGTGGTTGAAAAAAAAAAAGAAAAAATTATAGATTGATGGAGAATGTGTGGTTGAAAAAGAAAAAAAGTTATAGATGTGATGAAAAATATTATTTTATTGAAAAATGTGTGGTTGAAAATGAGTAGAAGAATGATAATGAAAATTTTAATGTGTAGCAAACGCTTAATATTCAAATCTCTGCCGACTTCAACCATTCATTATGTTGACTCCAATATTTTATTTATTTCCCTTTCTATTGACTTTTTTTAACTAATGACGTGCTTTTGTATGATAATTAATGACCAGGTGAATAGAGTAATGTACAGGCATAGTTTGAGGGTTAAGGAAGGAGACTATACAATAATTAATAAACAAAGTTGTCATCATCAAACCCTAATTTATTTAATTAAATCCAGATTGTGAACAGCTCTATTTTACGCTGTGGGAATGTGTACAGAACTAGGATGTATTTCAAGAATCAATTAAGCTACTAGTATACCTATTATTTACACCTTTATTGAGAGATGATGAGGTGACATGCAGTTTGGCCATTGATTTGAATATGATGGCCAAACTACAACTCACCTCATCATCTGTCATACTTTCTGTCAACAAAAGTGTACATGTAGCATGGTTGTTCAAGAATATAATATTTAACGTGGGTTGTTAGCAAAACTACGAATGAGAGCTAGCACGTTGAAAAGGAATTTGATTTTGCAATTCTCTTTCAGCTAACATTTGTTAATATGTCCGTTCTTGTAGTAATTATACACTCTTTAATAGATAAATATACACGAATGAAGCAATTGAATTAAATTTTAATATCACTCTCTTGAACTCATATTTTGTTACTTTTATGCGACATGTAAATTAAAAGTCTTAACTAATATAAATCAACAAAGACCACAAATTCATGGTCATCTCTTTATTCTTCTAATTTACCTAGTAAATACTGAATGAATACAGCCTCTACTAGACATACCTTACAATTTAGGTAGTACACACAAAGTAGTTGTATGATTGAAATTATCAATAATAGGTTATTATTTTAATTACTGCATTTAAAGCCACCTTGAATGAATTTCGACTAGTTAAGAACATTGTTTGGTAATTGAATAATGAATCATCATATAATGTGATCCTGTAGAGTTCACCAGATTAAAGGACAGCATTTACAAATAATAAAGAAAATTAAATACTCAACTCTTAGAGGGAACTGGGTAACAAATTAAGGAGCTTCTGCATGTGATGGGATGAACTTTAACTTCTTTTAAAGAATTTTCTGCTGCTTCTCACACGCAGCTAATTAATTTTAAGTTCGAAAAAACTTAATTATTTGCGTTTTTATGTATTCTTGGAAAAAAAAAAACTGGGTTTGTGTTAATAAAATCTAGAAATAGCTCTTTAACTAATTTCTTAGATTATGGAGGCAGCATAATGCTTAATTTATTGATTATATTATGATCCTGACACGATATTTTAGTATAACTGGACGAAGTTTAATGAGTTCGAAATTTTAAGAATTCAATCCCACTAAAAAAGTGTCAATAATTTGTTGAATTATATGCATTAATTTCTTGAATCTCTGCAATTATTGATAATAAAATTCGTATAAATTAAATTTTTATATTCCGGTGCCACTGAAAAGGTGTTATCAGCTTCAAATATGATAAGCAGTATTGACAAAGTTCATTAGAAATTGTTGATGACAGCATGTTGCCGGCCAACAATATCGATCAGAAATCGGGAAATATGATCTCATATCAATCTCTTGTTAACCTTACAACGGTCAAAGATGAAAATAATGATCGCCAGGGTTTGCGCTACTCTATCAAGAGATGGTATTTTATTTGAGCCCCGTTTAGTTCACATTATTTGAAATTATAATTTTTGGAATAGTGTTTTTTTAAGGATGTGTGGTTAAAAAAGAAAGGAAAATTTTCGTGGAAGATCGTGTGGCTAAAAATAAAAGAGAGGATAATAAATTTTTGGGATAACGAGGGCGTCAATATGCATTTCTTGTTTGAGATTAAAAATGACATCATTATGTAAAAGTATTAAAGACCTCTCAACTGTCAGCCCTCCATAAATTTTTTCTTAACCATGCTGCTATCTCTTCAGTAAAAGAAAGTAATTATTTTGCATCAGAGAAATTTGCAGCAAAAACTTTAAAAATGAAAGCCATTAATGTGATAACATTCATGCACCCAAATTAAAATATAAAACGCCTGCAAGCGACGTGTTGCTGACAAATGTTGTAACTCTCAAGGCATTAATTCATATTTTAAGGTTGTGTTAAAGGAAGGTCTAGGGTGCATGTACATAGATTTGGTTTCTGGTCTTTGTCAATTAATAAATTGACGGTTTTCATTTTTAATTATCATAAAAACCATTTTAATCATAATGTTGCATTGGTATTCATACATTTGACTTTAGAACGGATCCATTGGTTAATTAATATTAAATTTGGCTTAACGGTTTGAAGTTTATTAATTTAAAAGGAAAATACTTTAATATATGTGTAAAACTATTAATTGACGTTAAATTGATTTTCATTTTCATTTTTTTTTTTTACTTTATATAGAATTTCGTTTCGTTAAAATGAGTATAGTGATAAATTTTAAATACAGTATGAAGTATAATTTATTTTCTAAATTAATCAAATACGGTTGACGACAACTTCCTTGTTTTGATAATTAACGAATGAACAAAAAATCACATTTTAGAATAATTTAACAAATATGACTAAGAACGAAAATAGCATGCATAAAATGACAAGGCAAGTTTTAATAATTTGTAAATCTGATTGATCAGTAGTTCATTTGAAAAACATTATTATTATTATTATTATTTTTTGGTACCCAGGTATCCCAACTTAGCCGACTAATTTCCTGGACCACCGGCCCCTCAGTAACTGGCGGAGGAAAATCGCGGGTTATGTCCAAGTTGACCAGGGTTGGAGCACCCCTTATACTCCTGACCCCAAGGGAGCCTTCCTCCATAGTTAATACATCACCAAGCTGCTCCAATCAATATTGATTATTACATCACTCAGCTGCTCCAACCAGAAATCGAGCTCCCCACGCTGAGGTTGCAAGCCCAGCAATATCATTCCTTTGCCAACTTGGATGTGTTAAAGGAAGGTCNCCAACCAGAAATCGAGCTCCCCACGCTGAGGTTGCAAGCCCAGCAATATCATTCCTTTGCCAACTTGGATGTGTTAAAGGAAGGTCTAGGGTGCATGTACATAGATTTGGTTGCAAACCCAGCAATGTCCTTCCTTTACCAACATTATTTTTAACTTATTAACAATAGTTATATATTCATTTTGTATATCATATATTACATCAAACAAGGTTTATATCAAATGTCCTATTGGATTTATTTAAATGAAGTGGAGACAAAGATTAATAAGGAATTCATTTTTAGTATTTATCATAAAAGTACGTTTGATTGACTTTCTTTGCTTAAGTTTCTACTTTTTGGGATGTTTGATTGACATTTTTTTTTAATGAAAAATATTTTCTAAAAGTTGGTCACATGATCATAATTTTCTCAAAAATTAATCGGGAAAACATTTTCTTTAGAGATAGATATTTTTTATTCTCCAAGTAATTCTCTCTCTCTCTCTCTCTCTCTCTCTCTCTCTCTCTCTCTCTAGTAAAAAATGGACAAATATAACATTTTTAAGGTTGAAAATTAAACAAATCAAATACATTTAATTAATAATTTCGATGCAAATTTCATGCTTGCAATTAGTTTATAGATTACGTTAAAAAGTTGAATTTTCCACATATTAACTCTAGACTATGACAACAAGTATACACCATAAATTAGTAATCACGAAACTTAACTCACAACAAAGTTGCTTTTACAAGTAGCTATTTGTTTGAGCCAATTTTTGTAAGATAATGTATTTTAGAATAGTGATTTTTGAAGAACGTGTAATTAAAAAATAAAGAAAGTTTTAGGCACCTAGAGACAAGGAAGGGCATAGTAATCGACGAAATGCTTCATGAAGTTTATGTATAAAATAATTTTATGAAATAATGTGTAGGTGAGAATGAGTTGAGAGAAAATGAATTTTTAAAAAAATATGGGCCAAACATAGAAAAACTAATTTCCTAAAAAGAAAGAAAAAAAAGAACGATATTTTGTAATTTAATTATTTACAAGCTAAGCTCATTACAGTACCTATATAACCCTTCGAAATAATCAACAAAACCATTGTGAAGCAAAAGAAAATAGCAATTAAAATTAAGTTTATATGTTTATACTTTTTCCAAAGTATTTATAAACTATTTAAATTATAAATAAACAGAAATGAATGTGATATAAGTATATAGTACTTGTAGATCCCTGAAAATGTGTAAATAAAAAAATAACTTGAATATTGTTTATAAACATGAGCTTGACATTTATTTACTAAGTTTTGAATTAATGAAAATCGTGACAACATTTTAATAAATACTTAATCCCAATTAGGACTTAATTTTTACTTTTTTAATGTAGCGTTTCGTGCATTCTAGAATGCCAAGTCGTTTCATGAAATAAAAGTAAACAAATTTCTATTCTTTCCATTTATTAGAAGACCTTTGTAAAATTTTGTATAACAAATCTTTATACTATTTTAATTTTATTAAAACATAATTGTCAAAATCATCTTCAATTATTAATTGAGCTAAAAATGTCGACGCTTTTATAATTGGGTTAAATCCACGTCATGATCATAGTAATTTATATTTAGTGTCACTTGATCACCTAAATTGATTTTCATTCATTCATCATCCAATGTCATATAATGTTTTCGTCAAACCACCCTATTATTATTACACACACACAAATTCACACATAATTATTACTACAACAAAAAAGAGATTAGAGAATAAGAAAAAAAAAAAACACACACAACATGGCAATCATTACAAAAACCTTAAAAAAATTATATGAAAGCGGAAACAATTTTTTTTTTTTTTTTTTAACTTTCTGCTAACATACAAAATATACAACTAATCTCATACATACAATTTTCACATACAAAAAAGAAAGAAAGAAAATCCACTAACCCAAATTAGGAAACATTATATGATATAAATCAAACTCAAATCAAAAAACAAAATTAAGGTGTAAAAAAATAAAAATAAAAAAATACAAGAAAAGTCCACTAACCAAAAATTAAAAAATTATATAATATAAATGAAACCCAAATCAAGAGAAAAAATTATTTTTGCTTTCATATATATATATATTTTTTGTAATGATTACATGTTGTGTATTTTTAATTTTTTTTACTTCGGATTCTTATCTTTTTATTCATTTTTTGAGGTAATAATTATGTTTGAATTTTTTTAATCATAACGACACTAAGTATAAACTACAATGGTCAGAATAAATCAAAACCAATTTGGATATCCATAATGACACTAAATATAAATTGCAGTGGTACATGTATAATTGGTTGAGTTGCAAGTAAAAATTTTAAGAGTGCAAATTAGTTCAATGTTAGCAAAGTTAACGCGAAATAAATGAAAGGTCACTCAGACTAACGTATAAATCTCGACATGAGGATAAGTAGATACACGAAGAATTTGATTAATCTTGTTCTCTCAAATAACTAAATAGGACTTTATAACCTCGACACCAATTCGTCCTAATGCGTCTTTGATAGGACCATTTTGTAAATCATCATAACTAGTTACAAGAAGTCGAAAGCTGATAATGGAAAGGCACTTCCGAACTCAAATAGTTCAGTATCAAATCAATGTGGGAGTTTCTTCTATTTCATCATAATATTCATATTAATTTGATATTAGAGCCCCACTCAAATATTAGGTGATTAAGTGATCGCTTAAGTCCTCAATTTATATAAAATCCAAACTTCTAAAAATTTGCGTAAAAAATATTGTTGGCGAATGACAACATTAAAAATAATTAAGAGCCTGTCTGGTGCCGCTTGTTTATGAATTAAAAGCAAAAATATTTCCGTTGGAACTGGTCAATAGGTCCCACTCGTGAAAGAATGGGTCAAAAATGTCAGGCTCTAACGGTAAAAAAATGAATTTCTTTTCTCCAAAAATCTTGCCCAGACAAGGCCTAAAGATTAAGAAAAGATTTTTGGTTAACAGTACTAAAAACATAAATAGTTTAACAACATAAAATATCATGGGTAGCACAAATTAAAGGTTTGAGTAAAGTCTGCTACTAAATAAAAGATTTGGTACCGCTGCTGCAGTTATCGTCGTGACGGAAGCACCATCGAAGATGGAATATATTCATTTTCAACACATTAATTTTTTGACCAATTAAATTTTGTATGTCGTATTATATGAAGCAATGGCCATATAGACTGTCCAAATGGGTTAAGTTAATTGAAATGAACATTAAAACTAATAAGGAATTCATTTTTCGAAATTACCATAAAAAATACCTTATAGAATACATCAAGAAGTCGAAATTATGAAACTTAACTCGCAGCAACGTTCCCATACAAGTATTATTGATGGTTATACCACAAATAATTCAAAATTAACATTCTATAAGCATATAAAAATAATTGACTTTCAAGCAAAAAAAATAGAGTGAAAATTAGTAATTTAATTATTTATAAGCAATCATTATATCTAATATTTTATTTTATTTTTGGAAATGTCAATCTTATGGCATGAATTGATTTGTCACGTTTGACATTTATTTTAAGTAATAAAAATGTCGATATCATAGTATTAACTATTAAAATAACGTAGTCTCGCTCAGGACTTTTCACCTTTTAAGGTAGTGTTTGATGCACTCCACAATAATTATTGAAAATAATCAAATTTAGTCATTCCAATTAATTAATAGACCTTTGTAATTTTTGTACAACCAATTTTATAATAATTTCTTTTATTAAAATCTAATAGTCAAAATCATCTGCTTCATCTTCAATTATAAATTGTGTGCAAAATGTCAACGATTTTATATTGGCTGAGTGCAAAATATATCAAAGTTCGAAAAATAGTTAATAATAAAATTGGTATCTATTAAATCAAAAAAAATATATATAAATGTCATAAAGCATCTTCACTATTTGTACCTTTAGTGGGGATTTGCACAAAATTCTGGACTTGTGCCATTTGTACGATCTTACTGCCTCGAGAAGGCCGTTTATCATGTTATTCGATTTCTACCAAGATCGAGTCTTCTAAAAGACAAGAATGCCGTTTACCATGTTATTCGATTTCTACCAAGATCAAGTCTTAGAAAAGCAGATACACGTTTATCCGCTTGAATAGTAACAACGAAAAAGTAATTGTCTTTAGTGAGATTATATGAGCAGATGCTCGAACCACAATATGAGTCTATACAATTACAAGGAATTTTGGGTACGAGTTTTTATTGTACATTTTGAAGAGTCGATAAGCTAATTATTTTCGCGGATGTCTCTTTCCCGAGTTGTCCACCTAAACCTATAGCCGTTGAAGATGCTATAACAAAATGATGTAAAAAAAATAACTTAGGTATCTATGAAAATAAAAATAGAATTAGAACTCAACTAGCAAATTGGTACGACTATTCATCATAAATTTCATATTGGACGTCAAATATTTATTTTATCCCTTTTCATTAATGGTTTTAAATTCCTTTTCTTTTTCGTTTCATTGACTCACAAAAATTAGAAAGTCAATAATCGAAATAATTTGTGGTAAAAAAATTAAATAAAAAAATAAAAATAAAGTTTTCGAGCTGATCAAGCCAATGTTAAGAGTGAAAATTAAGAGTAAATTTACCGATTTTGAGACAAATTTAGTGAGTCCTAAATTGAAGTGCATTATATTACTCAACTAGTCTAGTCCAATTCTTTAAGGTTAATTGGAAAGAGGATCTTTTATTTATTTTATTTTATTTTATTTTATTTTTTGGTGGGGGTGCTTCAAACTCAATTACGTTGCTCATGCATGAAAAATAATTTGATATGAATGGCGAGAAACCAGACCTTTCACTCAGAGATAAAAGAACAAAACCTGCTCCCGCTACTACATAGGAAAATCAACCACAAAGAGAATCTAGAGCTAACTAGAATTTTGTTTTATCCGAGTAAGGCACCCATTCGAATGAAATCCTTCTGGTGAAGGTTAAAATTGTAACATAAGCATATATTTGATAGTTGATACGAAGTCCTTTCATGCTTACCAACAATCCATTACTTTTCAACTTAACACACTTTTAAGCGTCTGTTTGAGATCCATTAAAATGGGATTTTGGCCAATCTCATTTTCTGCACACGTGGGGCCATTGTCAATTATTCTGTGAAAAACACAATCAATGTTATGAACATTCCCAATATACACTTCAACTAGAGTAATGCTATGTAGTCTCACTGGAGTTACAATTCCAATCTAGGTGGCTCTAAATGATAGATTAAATGAAATGACTTATTTAATTTCACATATCATTTAATATCACATTAACGTCATTTAGATTGAGTTTGTAACTTCAGCAGGGATAAATAGCATTACTCTTTCAACTAAATGGTGGGAGGTTATTCTAAAGTTAAGGAATGAGAAGGTTATTTTTGAAAATTGATTTTAAAAGATAAGGATTGTTTGGACTTTGTGGGTTTCAGCGTTTCTGCAAGAATTGATTGTCTGAGAAATATTCTTTGCACTTAGGCCATGTTTGATAAGCCATTTTTTCATTGGAAGTTGGAAAAAAATTCCATTTTCTTGCTTTTAGATTGTTTGATAGGCAATATTTTCTAGGTAAATTATTTTCCCACACCCACCCCGACGCACCAAAAAGCCTTGATTTGAGGCCAAACGAACACTAAACTTTGATGAAAAAATTGATTCTTTTAGGAAAAAAAATTTTTCGTTTTTTTTTTTTTACTTTTTGGCAATGGAAACAAATTTTATAGCCAATTATGAAAAAAATTATCACTTTAATAAACAATTTTCATGTAAAACAAAGTCAAACGAACACAAAATTTAAAAATTTTCCGAGTGAAAAATTATATCAATTAAACACACTAAATTAACAATTCCTGCAAAACAATTTCTAGGCAATTACTTTCCCTGAAATTCATTTTCTTTCCATTCATTTTCCACACTTGCAATCAAACGGATCCTTAGCAATTTTAAAATATTTAATGTACCGTTAAAAATTGAGAAACCTTGGGGCCAAACAAGGGCTAAATCTAAATTAAGACATTGTTAACTGTCTATCCTAGTTCGAAATGGAACCATGACGAAAACAAGATTAGCAGGTGTTAACATACAGACATTTCATTCTGATCTATACAATGGATTCAAAAATTTGTTCTGCAAGTTTTCTTTCCTTATTTACAGTAACATTTGGCTTAAATCACCTCTAACACCAGCAGTACTCCCAACAAGTGCAGGTAAAACATTTGCTTATACTCCATAGTACACCTGATAATATCAGAAGAAATTTGTTAATACTTGTTAATCCTGCAAGCTCAAACCATGCATATACCGAAAATAGGTACGTTAAAGCATAAATCATGCTAATTTTCCACGACTGAAGGCAAGAAATTTTCCGTATTGGAAAAGGAGCAGGAATGAGATTCGTATTAGTTCCACATTCCCCCATTTGAAATTGCTGGGAACCTTGCAAGGCGCTTCCATGGTCCCAAGCAAGAAGGGGAAGGGGTGGTGAAGGCTTTTTCTAATTATGCTACAATTGACCTTTTCGTCAAAAGAAGCCCTTTTCTGGCCATAATAAAATGACAACAGATAAAGCAAACCAATAGAACATCGGCTGTTAATGTACATTCAAAAATTTATCAACTCAGACTAGAGCCCTATCTTCGTAACAAAGATGATTATCATTGATATAAACTATGCGCTCCCCAGTAAGAAAACATAAATTAAGAATTGTTTATGAATTATGATACCTTAATTACTCTATCTGATTGTCCCACAAACAGTTTCTCTTGCCAGTATATCACGGCTGTTATGACAGAATCACAAGCAATGGAACCAACAGGCACCGTATCGATTTGATCCCCAACTTCAGATATTTCCTGCAAATAGCATGTTTGGGCTAAGCTTAATAGAAGCAGAATTATGTTTAGGTAATTTTTGTTTTCAAATATGTTTCAATGTTACTTTTTACTTAGTAAAAAATAAAACTAACCAACCTATTTCCAACTTTGATTATTTAAATAATTTACTTATAAGCTAGCTTAAAAAAGCTTAACCAGAGATTATAAATTAATGCTGAATGGGGGCAGCTGATTTCGTATTGCACTTGTGTACCTGCACATTAACAGTCTTGTCCCAGCCACCAGTAAAAAGCCATCTCCCCTTCTTGCTGGCGGCTAACACGGCACCATTGTGGGTTTGTAATGATTTCAAGAGTAGGTCGTTGTGCCACATCTGAAAATATTGACACCAAATTCAAGATGAAGTTCAAGAGCAGACGAGTTTGACAGTGCAGTATGTTATACTGCATATATATACATACACAGGCACACGCACACAACAAAATATTATTACTTCCTTAGAATTCAAAAATAGAGGTAGTTGTATAGTAGAGTTAACTTATATTTACTCCACCTTTATGCAACCATTCTCATGAGCCACAATCAGCAAATTATTCTCAGCAGCAAGAGCCAAAACAGAAGTCACGTTGTCCTCCCCCAAGACTGCCAAAGGACTGTGATCACTAAGCGACCATAAGTGGACAGTCCCATCCCAGCTTCCACTATAAAGAATGCCATTGCAAACTATTAGCGATGATACGACTGACTTGTGACCGCTCATAGTACATGACAGGGTATGATTCTGAAATAAAATAATTAAATTATTGACCAAAAACCGAAAAATAACTAGAGGAATTACAAAGGAATAATTGGACATTGCCTGCAGAGACCATGCTTTTATCAGTTTGTCTCCACTCCCGGTGTAGAGATATTCAGTTCCGGAAACAGTAAGGGCATGAATACCACTATAGCGCCAATCCTTTTGCTCGTGCAACTTCTTTAACGGTTCTTCATTAAAGGGAAAACTGGCTTCCCAGATGCATATAACACCTTCATTATCGCCACTAATGCACAATGGTTGTTCTCCGTCCACAAAAATGAGAGCCATAACTTTATGCTCATGACCTTTAAACGTATGTACTTGTGTAAAATCCTGAAACATTCCAAAAATAGATTTATCGAGCAGGAAGAACCAATTTCAAATATAGATATATTAATACAAGACTGATTATACCTTCTTAAAAATGTTAAACTGGGTTCATAATAATCAGTTCTATCAACATATGATATATTAATACCTCCATCCCACAAAGATATGTTTGTTTCTATTTTCAAACAAATTAAGAAAATGTTAATAATTTAGTTGGAAATATAATTTTTTCTTAAATTTTTCCTAATATACCCCTAAAGTAAATAATGATTTAAATACGATTAGTTTATATTTTTTGATAACAAGGTACATTAAACAGGGGTACATTAGAAAACTAAAAAAAAAGAAAAATCTATACTTTCAATAAGGAAATTGACTTATAATTTAGGACAAACGAAAAAAGAAACCAAGCTTATCTTTATGGAACTGAGGTAGTATATTTTTTCAACCATTGAATTGGCCACATATTTCCCAAGAAGCAAGGTTCTCTCTCTCTCTCTCTCTCTCTGGAAGGGCAGTCCCGAGACGTGCCTCACCACTCCTGGATACCCTTATCATCAAAATATGACATGAACCACTTAGCTACTGTTTGGTATACATTATTTTAAAACTTATTTTCAATCACACATTCTTTAATAAAATAATATTTTACATTACATCAATAACTTTTCCTTACTTTTTAACCACATATTTCCCATCATATCACTATTTAAAACACATTCTTTTCTCAATAATACACATCAAACATACCCTTAAAATTGAATTGAATCATTAACACAAAAACAATATTGTAACGACCACGGACCTTCCCCATCTAGATACACAATTGGTACCAGCATTCAACTTAAATGCCTATGGAGGCCTTGGGTTCGAATCACTAAAGATGTAAAGTAAAACAATGTGGGGCCCAACCCCCGTGGACAACAAGTAAGCTAACATCTGCAAGTTAATAGCCCCTGAGTGAATGAGCAAGATGGAGAAAGTCCGCAATCATTACACAACTAATAAAAAATTATTTTTAACCACATCTAAGGTACGACTTTGCATCTTCATTTTAAGTATATTAGTAGAGCAGCTATAACATCAATAACTCGACCAAATACAGAATCACGTAACAAATTTCTTAAGCAACTATGTCATGAACATGGTCTGGGTGTTTAAAATACGAAAGCACAAGAAATCTCAATCAGACTGATAAACGTAATCCTGATAGGAGTTCGTTTTAAGCTATTTACCTGCAAGGACCATACGTGGACTCTCTTATCAAATGAAGAGCTGAAAAGGAAACCCCCTAAACAAAAAGAACAGGTGGAAATCAGACTCCCGAGTTCGTTACTAGACAAAAATACCAACAACAATCTGCAAGAAACTCTTTAAAATTCTATAAGACAAACAAAGAAAACTAATAAAGATGAGGTTATGCATATCTTTCATGCAGAAAGACTAATATGTCAACTATTTATTACGTACGTTCATTCGACTAACTCTTTACACTTGTATGTATATCGAGAGGACACACATGTTTATTGTAAAAATTTAAAAACTACTTAATTATTTAATATTTATTAATTGTCTATAAATTGAAAGTACTATAACTGATTCCAGCCAAACATAAAGAAAAAAGCTCTTGTGCAGGCAGAAAATGATCTCTGTGGGTATATAAGTTCTAGCTAGTTTCAAATATATTTGAAATGAATGAAAGCTAAAATGTAAAAAGTCATTGGATCTATGTGCATGTCCATATTTATATCAACATCATATGGAAAGTATGTCATTATTTTTGAAGTAACCAATTTGATGAATTCAGATGTTGACAACAAACTACTGCTAATCTACCATTCTGAATTATAGCCCTTTTTCAGTCATATTATCTGGCTCACTCGGGCATTTTAATGATAAACATCAAGGGTACATGGAAATGAAGATTAACTAATTAAAACGGGAATATACAATAGCATGTGCCATAATAACCAGAAAATGGAAAGCACCCAAGTCAGATGGGCAATTCATACCTCCAATAGCTAGCCCCGTGATACAATCTAGATGACCCTTCATATCAATACATTCGATATGGCCCCCAGACAAGCCTTCAACAACATCTCTGCTCACATCAGCTCTACCAATTTCATATTTCTGCTGCAACCCATCTATCTCTTCTTTGTTAGTGTCCTCTGCTATCCGACAGAGATCCCCTAGTAATACACAATGACATGTTTTTTCTTTCTTTACTTCATGTTTCAAACTGATCCCAAGATCGAAGTTTGGTTTAAGAACCAACTCCCTCAGACATTTCCATAGTTCAGTAACAGGTGGGCGACTACTAATATCAAATTCCAGACATCTGCATAGTAAGTCTTTTTGAGGTTCATATTCCGAGCCCAATCTACGTCCTAACAAAGTTTCAACATTCTCCATCCAATCTTTACATAAACTAACATAAGAATATATATTTCCATCATTTGCAGCATTTACTATAAAATCCACGTAAATTGCCATTTCTTTAATAAAAGAACAGCCAATAATAAGAGAAACGAGTAAACAGGCTAACGACCAAACATCCGAACCAGACCCAACTTCATATATCGATTTTCCACAATCCAACTCAAACCCTTCCTTACAGAACAACTTTAGTAACATCTCCGGACTAATGAACACAAGATTTTCCAATACCTCAGTCTTCAAACTAACTTCGAAATCCTTGTGACCTCTTTGAATTGCCTTATTCACTCTCCTTCCCATACTCAAAACCTTAGCCAAATCAATATAAACACGACCGAAGTCATTGAATACAAAACAATTGACATCCAAGCAACCAATAATCAGCTCTTCAGAAATCAGATTAATTAAAATCTCACACATCTCCATACTAACTATCCCAAAACCACTTATTTTATCACTACTCAACTTCTCATCCTCTTCATTATGAAAGAATTTTAACAAACCAGTTGAATTAAAATTCTCGCAAACCATATAAACAAAGCTATCATTATCATTGTACCAAAACCCATAAATTTTTCCTGCTCTACAAAGCCTCAAACTCAAGTTCAAGATCGAAGCCATATCAATTCTCTCTTCTTCTCCCATACCATACAAAACACTCATAATTCTTGACTCATAACTATAACTTAAAAACTTGGATTTCTCACTTCCATCCTTAAAAAACCCAACTTTAAGAAGACTCACCTTTTCTTCCTCTTTCAGAACACAACCCATTCCTGAATTACTCTCGAAGTACCCCAAAACTTTTCCATCAAATATTTCACCATAACTTCCTGAACTTGATTTTTCAACTAAAATAGTATCTTTCAGGATGATCCATTTTTTCCATTTGGTGTAAAACTCATAAGACCATGAATTTCTAACAAACTGAAACGGGAGTGAGAGATTGTCACAGGGTGGAGGTGATCGTGAAATTACGGTTTCGGGCTTCACTGGGAGATCTTGAAGGATGGATGAAAGGTGAAGAAGATCGATGTTCTTGGGGAAGGAGACGGGGCTGTTTGAAAATTTCGAGAGGAGAGTGCAGACTGGGCAACGGAGAGTGTGAGGGAAGGGGTTGGGGAGCTGCTTGAGACAGGCTTCGCAGATGGAGTGGCCACAAGGAAGGACGCGCGGGACGGCGGAATCGGCAGCGTATGGCTGCAGACAAACTGGGCACTCCGGTGGCTCCACCTCTTCCATGGCGGTTGTCGCTGGAAGTCTTAAGGCCGTTTTAGCAAATTATAAATTGTTTAAAACTTTGGTCCACATACATGCTTGTAACTTTCTAAGCATATCCAATTTTTTGGACAAAACATATGTTTTGTTCATCACAGATTCACAGTAGCTTATTTGACCCTGTTTGAGCCAGATTTTAATTTTAATTTTCATTTTTCTATTCATTTTCAATTACACATTTTTCAACAAAATAATATTTGTCATTAGATCAATAACTTTTTGTTCTTTTTCAACCAAATATTCACTATCACATCACCAAAAAAATGCATTCTTTCCATTTTAATGTGCATCAAACAATGGCTGAATACGATAAAGGACACTTGTTGAACTTAACTCAACACCATTTGTCCCGAGATTTTTGAACTTTCTATATGGAAAAGAAATAAAAAAGAGATAATTATAAACGACATATGTTATGCTTGAATTATGTTAAAAAATAGTCACTATGCAACTAGTGTAGCATATCAAGTCTTAAACTAAGTTAATTGCTAAAATCGGATAATCAGATAATTGACAGGGAAAAGAACAAAGAAAAAAACTTAATATAAGATATATGAAAGAAAATAGATCATATTTGGAAAGTGTTTTTAAATAATTTAAATTATAATTAAATAAAAATGAGTAACGAATAAGTAAATATTATTTGTGGAATGTCAAATGTGTAAATGAAAAGAGGATAAGTCATTCATAAACAATTTATAAACATGACAAAACTTGTAGGCTTCAAAGAAAAAGGTCCCATTCCAAAAAAAAAAAAAAATAGTTAAGGGCCTATTTACACAAATATAATAAGTTGTTTACCTTTGTTGCAATTTCCCTAATATTTATTTTTCCCCAAATCAATCGCGGAAATAGATTTATATCAGGAAAATCTTGTACTCAGTTCAACGCCCAGTGTCTCTCTTGCACCTTCGTCCAAAAATCAAGATCATTTCGGTGAGTCTTGTATCTTTCTCTACTTGTACCGTTTAATCTTATGTGCTATTTGAGGATTTGGTGCATTTTGATTTTAGCTTTTTTTTTTTGTTTGTAGATTGTTTTTGATTGATTTGAACTTTAAACTGGGTTTTGGGGGATCTGTGGTAGGGAAAATAAAATTTAAATCTAGGATAAATTTTCATGTTAGATTTTCAATCATTCGAACAAATGCCGGATTTGATTTATTTGCAATTTCATTTATGACCATATTCTTTTTGTGCAATTGGAGCCGCTTTTAGGGATGTATGTTAATTGTTATGTTTTCTGTCTCTAAAAGATGTAATTTTTAGAGTTCACTGACTTTCATTCTAGAAGGTAAAACAATACATTAAACTTGAAGAAAATTATTGAATCACGAATAGATGTTTAACTTTGTGCCATGTAGCATGCACATGCTCGACAAGGTTGAGCTGTTTGTAAGATTTCTAGCGAGCATTACGAACACACGGGGCTAGTTTGTGAAAGCAACTGGACGTTATCTTTTTACTTGATGGTAATGTAGGACATAACCTCCATTGGAAAAAAGAAAGTTGCCATTTTTAAATTGACTTTAGCTGAACATGGATGAGTCTCTTGTTTCTCAGGTTGTTGGAATCAAAACCACACAAATGAGATACAGCTTCTGTGTGTTTACTGTTTACATTGCCATATGCAGTAGAATGAAATTTCTTGGAATATTACAGTTGGATCCAATAGTTTGCAATGGTTTAATTACCAATAATTAATTGCTTGTTTGGAAATTAACTCCTTCTATGTTCTAAAACACTCGTAGAAAGGGTAAAGTAGACTATCTTATCTCCTAGTGTCAAACTTATTATGGGTACATGTAGTTAGGTATTTTTGTGCAATTTGATTCAGTTTTATGGTCTTGAGAGTTGAGATTTGAATTGCATATTGATTCAACACAGGATCGATGCAACTTACCTGGCCAAAAGCTCTTGTAGCAATCTTACATAGTTGTTTTACCGAAAATCAATGTACTTCTATAGTTGATCCTACCCTGAAGATATACTTTGTTCTTGTTTTTTAAAGACATGGAATGAAAGTATGCAGTTGTTTATGAAAATAATTTGGGCCAATTGAAATGCCTTTCTCTAGATTTGGGAGGCTAGGTTGCATAATGATTATTAATGTTCAGCAAGAATTTGTACACTTGATACCAATTGCTCCTACCCTTTTTTTCTCTCATTCTGTAGCAAGTGACATAACGAATTCTTAATTTTTTTTTTTTTTCATATTCCTCACTTTTGTCACATCAAGTCTCATGGCTGCACCTGGGAGTTCTATGCTATATTCTTTTCTTCTGTTCGTTGCCACTCTTTCTCTACAAGAAATGTATAGAGCAAAGTTAGCATCTTCGGAGTTATTTACTATTCTTGGAGGCTTCACCAGCTCTTTAATATTTCTCATGTTGCTGACGGTGAGAGAAGCTATCCT
>CAIGRR010523149.1:0-16465 GCA_903798365.1 Fraxinus sp. 1973-6204
TCAGATTTTTTGAACAAAATATTATAAAAAAATATTCTCAAAATTTCAAACTAAAAGCGTTTTCTATTTTTATGTTTTGAGAAACAGTTTTTCAGAATGATAAAAAGAACGCATTTTCAGAAATTTCAAAATAGACACTCAAAACACAAAACACAAAACTGAAACACGAAGAGAACGACCCCTTAGTTTTTGGAGTTGATATGCCATTGAATAGATATGTCTGATGTTATACCGACTTCAAAGAATTGGAATCTTGTTCAAGAGGACGCTTCTGGGCAAGCAGTAGCTTTGTTCTCTCAAGAACACCAAAGAAAATAGAACCACCGATACCTATCCATAATACTCTTGGCCCCATTCCCTGCAACACAACAGTATAAAACGATCAGATTTCATGGAGTTGGATATAAAGCCTAACAAAGAATCAGAAATCACAAACATATATTTATTCGTGTGTACATGATAGTTACTTCAACTGTCAGGAAGTTCTTCCGAATAACCATACATATTATGAAGATCGCATGATCTGATAATGATTTTGAGTTTTTGCAGATATTCCAGGGAAAAGAAACTAGGACTATAATAGCTGAGCAGTTTTGTTGATATGGATAGAGAAAATGAATAGATATTCATGCCAAATATTTGTCAAGTTTTAGGCTTTGTCATATAAACAAAATGAGGAAGTTCCAAGCAGCCTTATTTGTACTGAGGAAGAAATAAAGCGGAATAATTGTAAAATTGACTAATCATTTTAGAAGAATCAGACTTATGAAGCACAATATGTAGAACAGAAAGGGTACACCTTAAAAAAAGCAGAGGAGCCTTCTTCTCTTGTGATAGTACTAACACAATGGAAAATACCCTTGTACTGCGTTGCTGAACCCTGCAGGTCAAAAGGATGGACAATACATAAGATGACATATTATGCAGCAAAGATAGGAATGAACTCCATATCAACTGCACCTGAACCATCAATCGAGTTTTTATCACATCAAGAGGAGTTGTTATAGCGCCAGTGATAGCACCTACAAGTAGAACTTGGTTTAATCATACAAGGTCTTCTGACAAATTATGGTTTATATGACGAGTGGAGAGAAGAGTGCAGTTTCTCCACATAGTTTTGCAGTATTATGTATCTGAAATTAGCTACCACAGCCATAATCAGTGAACCACAATAATAAGAACACTTGTTCTGTTCTTTAAAATCGTAAAGGCATATAATATTCACTCGTTATCTAACAAGCATAGATCTCTTAACTGCAGCAGACTGTCTTCAACAGCCGCTTACAGTTTACAGCATCAATCATCAGTCATGTGAAACCATAATAGAAAATCTAAGGACAAGAAATTTATATGAATTTGAAAATCATCAAGAAGCTATTTACCTGCAAAAGCACCAATCATTGCATTTTCAGGGTCATTCAAATCCCTTCTTGCCTGCAGCATAAACGTTAGTAAACTTTTACTGCACAATCTAAGAAATATGGCTAACGCATGAAACAGCAAAAGTGTTCATAAGGTTTTTTTTCAGTTTTTTTGCAATACAATTTCTTTGATCGTCCATTACACAGTAGACGCAAAATTTCAAACTTGCAGTATCAGCGTATGAGAGAGTCATGGGATGCAAGCACCAGAGCAGAGAAATGCATAGATGGGGTTCAAGCGAGCCTGCTAGCACACAAGTATTTTGAACTTTGTTTAGACTAGCTAGAATACTCGGTTAAGCCGAGCTTGAGCTCGAGAGAGTTGGCTCATAGTTACGTAACACGGCGCAATGCTTTTATCAATTGCTAATTACAAAATCGAATGAATTGTTTCTAACTCAAATATTTCATCATTTCTACAAATATAATCAGTATATTCAACATTTTGTTATTTGTGTTTTGTAGAAACCCAACATTCAGTCCTCAGATGCAACCCAATTTCATTATTCTATACTTGAACCAAGCTTAAGCTCGATCCCCTATATTTCTTGAGCTCAGAAATTTTCCAAGTATACAGATCTGCTCAGCTGAGCTCCACTTGTTTGCACTGAGCAGCATAATCCTTATGTACATAAAAATAACGAGTGGTTTTTCACTTTTGTGGCGCAACAATAGCAGTAGTTCAACTTCATTGTCTCTTTGACTAATCAAAGAAAAATAACATTTAACTTGCTACCTTCATTTTTAAGGTAAAAAATGTAACTTGTACAATTACTGGACGTTTGTTTCACAAGATAGATATATGTAGCTTTAGTGTATGCTTTAATTAATTATTAATTATGGAAATTCTCTTGAGTGAAGGGAATGAACAAAAAAGCCTTTGCAATTAAACACAGTAAGTCAGTAACGAAGAAAAACTTAAGATGTTCTTTCAGTGATAACCAACTTACTGCTAGTCTATAGCCAATTCGAAGCTGCTCATATATGCAGAACTGAATTGCATCAAAGGGCAAGTCTCGCAATAGGAAGGATCCATATCCCTATGATTTCAAGTAAAAATGTAAAGAAAACATGATATAAAACCTTTCAAAAGATAGAAATAAACTTAAGAACTTCCAGTTGACCAGATGAGTCCAAAATATGCTATCTATGCATTTCTTCGAAGAGGACTCAAGCATTAAATATGATGGCCTCTTAGAAGAAAAGATTTAGCCTTGATAAATTGGTTAAAGGAGGTAGTACTGCATACTGCATAAAGGCCTCTAATACCCTCCTTAGCAACGATAAGACGAACAGCATCGGGGGCAGAGGCAAATTGTCCAGTCTGCATCCTCTGCTTAACAACCTGTGAGGGATGTTCATCATGAGCTTGAGGAATAACGTAAAAAGATAAGACTAAGGAAACAATGGTAATTACTTCAGTAGGAACACGAACTATGGAAGAAGCAGCCCCTCCAACAGCACCTGCAGTCTAAGTGAAGTACAACACCTTTTAAAATTACAACAGTGATGACGACGGAGCTTATAGCCAGATTATCAACTTAGGAGTTCAATGTAACAACTAAACAATTCAAGCAACTTAATGCCAAGTGAACCTTGCCATATAGAAGGATGGAGAAGAACGAGATAAAATTCAAATAAAGATTATTCTGCTAGGATGATAGCCGTAGAACTAATTATCATCTTCAAGCCAACCTCCAAGACATAGATTTCATGCTTCCAAAGATGAGTGACAACAAGAAAAATGTGTATTAGTACATGCACATTTGCATCATTTACCAGGTGAGCTAAGGCAGAGAAGTTCTCTGGAAGGCTCTTCAGCAACTTCTGCTTGGCAGGTTCATATACACCAACAAATATTGCCGATGCCCTGCAAACAATTAAAGTTCAACTAGTTTAGATTGAAAGCTCTTTCTATCTTCAGTTTCTGGAAGAAGTAAAATAGAAACATCTGGATGTAACCACAAAAATTAAATTCTAGTTACTCTTTATGATTTTCCTAGTGCAGTAATATAATACTGATACTATAAGAGTATGTGTTGGCTAATATTCTAATTACTTTCAACATAACTTAAGTGCACCATAAACTTTATTCCCTGTGGACATATTTCCAAGACATTCCACCCGAACACTTCTTCGATTTACTACATATAGGCCAACCATTTCAAAACTTTAAATTTAAATTTTCAAAAAGTTTTAGGACATTGCCGCCGCCGCTACCCATGACAACAAACTAAGCCCCATGCTCAATAAATTTGGAGTGAGCAACATGATTTTTTTTTGCCAATGTGTTCCAGTTCAAAACACTAAAAATGCAAATTAAAACAAACAAGGGAAAATTATCTCAAAGAGGAATGTTTTATTCGATTATTCAACACATGGACCATACTTTCAGAATTGGATTTGTGAAGCCTACTTATGCTGTACATTTTTCCCCTTCAACTACAAAAGTTTAAACATTATAGGGGTATTTCAGGAAGTTCACACATGAATTAGGTCGCCCTACTATTTCCTCCCATATAAAAGGTATTACGATGAGCCTCTTTTTATCATTTAGAATAGAAAAATGTGTTTATTCCTCCACCCATTTTATTTTTTATAGACTCTTTCAGAAAATAAAAAATTGAATAGTGCTGAAAACAACAATAGCAGCTATTTCCACTTTCCATATGAGCTACATGTCATAAAATATAAAGGCGCTTATTCACAAAAATCCGAATAAACATGTTATTTGGTCCTTTTTCGGGGATATAACGCTACCAAACTCCCAAACAAGTTCTTATTGCTGTACTCCATTTTTTCTTGCAAATTAAACAAGTGCAATTAATCCCACTTTAAAATATATAAACGTACTTGTTTTATTGCTTATTGTTTTAGTGGTGCACCAATTAAATGCTCTTCATTAAAAAATTATTTCTAAATGGTCGTTTGTGGTCCAACTCCTCCATTGCCTGTGCTTTCTCTCCATGCTCCCATACTCTAGATCACGACCTAGACTTCTTGAAGACAAAGATACCATTGAACAATGCAATAGCCTGTGCTACGCTGGTAACACTGCTTTTAGAGGATTTTATAATATTATCTTCATTCTTATATTAGTGTTTAGATATCCGTCTTCTATATATTTAACAACTAGTATCATATAGAGAAAACAAAAGATAAAGCAATAATTCAACAATATCTCGAGTTGCTAATTTGTGGAAGCATTATGAAGCACAAAGTCAATGTCAGAGGCCTTGTTGAATTGCATTATATGTATTTCACATCTTATGGTGAAGTAAGCTATCGAATTTAATCTCAACAGCATACCAAGTCTCAGTGAGCAGGCAGTGTAGTTTACCTAACAGACAAGCTGTATAGAATTAATAAGTCAATCGATATGTGTCAAAGTTCATGAAGCAATATTTACATTTAAGAAAACTTACGGTAAAACACCCACAAGATTTCCAGCCAATCCAGAGTAAAGACCCTTCAAAATAATTTCTCCCCCACCACGAACTGCCTAACAAGGGACCATGAAACAGTTCTCTATGAACACTATAAATTCATAAAATAGTAATTGCTAATATATCATGAAAGCAGCTTCAAATAATGCTAGAGCAGTCATTATTGCAGGATATAAGTGACATTGTTTTGTTGAGTGCAGCATCAAATTAAAAGTTCAAACCTTCATCAATATTCCATAACTGATACAACAGGGGAAAGCTGTATAATGTGCTAATGCAACAAACTATAGAAAAAGTTTCAAAAATAGCAATGCCGAAGATTCAGAAGATGCAATTTGATGTTACATAAACAAAATTCCATGACAACTTTTATAGTGGATGGTATGCAGGTCTGCTTCTAAGTGGAAAAGAAGTTATACATGATAATTTATCTAGGATTAAAAGATGGAAACAGAAAACCATAGATGAAAATAAATAAATCTTTCACAGAAAAGAACCTGCTTGAAGTCGAGTTTTAATTGTATCAATTGGGTATAAAACAGTTTCCACCACGACACCAGCAGCAGCTCCAGCTACAGCACCCTCTGCAAGAGCCAGAATAAAATCTTAAAGGACAGAGGAAGGCAAAGGTTTGCTTCTAAATTAGGTTTGCAAAACAAAATTTATACTTAAACAAAGTGTATGAAATGGTTGTGAGAATTCCAAGTCATGGAGACAAATATATGTTGCTTGTATTCTCATGTAAATGGTGTAACTCATTTATTCAGTTTTCAAAGCATTAATTAATGTGAGCAGTGAGCAGATATAATATCAGAAAGTGGCATCAGCAATATATTTCAGCCTTCAAGAGTCCAATAATTATTTATGCAACAAACAAAATATGTCTTATCAATCCCATATCATATATTGCTATTATCTTCTAAAGATGCCAGGGGTTTCCCAAAGCACTTTAAACAAACTCTATGCACAAAACTTGCTATAATTCACACTTTAGCTAGTAGGAAAGCAAACAGTCAATGCAAACAATTCTGAAGGCTGTATAATATGTTGTACAAGTTATTATACTTGTGGTCGGTCAAGCCACGACGAGTCCAGTTAAACATTATCATTAAACATAAAGAGGGAAAGAGATGTAGGCTAACCAAAAAGCCATCTCGAACATAATTTATTCATTAAATATGATGATATTTATGTTTGTGAACGGTATGCTGATTAGTATAGGTGATGCAACCCAACAGCATTTACTTGGTAGTAATACATGTTCTCTGAGAGCATTCCTAGAATATATGAGTGTAGTTCCTTATTGTTTCATACTCATCCCGGCACCCCTTCCTAAATACAAGAAAAATATATATCCCTCTATCTAGAAAATCTCAAATCACAAAAAGAATGGAACTCAAACATGGCCATCTAGGCCTACCAAATACATGGCATTTTCAAAATCTGCTAAAGTAGGTAGCATGGAAGCAGTTTTATATTTATAGCTACTTCTATACTTTTCCTAATATTTTCTGGTCTTCAGTTTCCTTTTTAATCATTTTGAAATGAGTTAATGAACTGCAAAGCTAAATGCCAAAGGCTGGTGATCAGTTATTTATTGAAAGAACAGTTTCTTGTCCACATAAGCCCTTCGAGTTTCGTCGTATTTTTCTATATCTTATCTCTTTTTGTATCAATGTTAGCTAGCGAAAAATGGTCGCATAGATATTCATTAGACCAGGTTATCAGAGTAGAAGAAAATGTATTGCCTTCTTTTATGATGTCATTTGCACTCTTTTGGCAGACAAGCATAGAAGCAGCAAAGTTTCTTTAGAGCACTTGAAAACAATAGTTTTAACATATGGCTTAAATATGAGTTAAGAGTAATATTATAGCATACCATATAACAGGCGCAAAAATTCAAACGGCTTCTGTTGTGTGCTCAATGATGAAACATTCATGTTTGCCTTGTCTTGGGAACTGATGTTGTACCTCAGTGTATCTGCTTCAAGATCATTTATTCAAAGAAAAAGTAGCTGATTAAAACGGAAAGAAAAGAAACTAAGAATGAAGTAGGATAATTATGGTAAATGACAATACATAATGTTAAGGGATAAAATCCCATATCGAATAAAGATGAAAACATAGATCAACTTATAAGGTTTTGGGGCTACTCCTTTTAATAAGGTTAATCTTTTAAAATGAAATCTCGAGTCTTAACATGGTATCGGAGCCTATTAAGCTCCAACGAGCAATTCGATCCGATTAAAATTCAAAAAATGAACATGCGAATTTCAAGATTGATTTGCTCAAATGAGTCATTATCATACCGGGCATGTTAAGGGATAAATTCTCACATCGAACAGAGATGAAAATGTAGACCAACTTATAAAGCGTTGGGTTACTCCTCTTAAAAAGGTTGACATTTTAAGATATAAGATTTGAAGTCTATTTTAGAAGGTCAATCTTGTTTAGAGAAGTAGCCCAAACCTTATAAGTTGGTTGGTTGTTTGAGCAGACCAATCTTGAAATCCGTGCGCTCAATTTTTTTGAGTCATAGTCGGTTTGAATGGCTCGTTTTAGCTTAACGGGTGTTAAGACTTGGGGTTCTATTTTAAAAGGTCAACTTTATTAAGAGAAGTAGCTCCAAAAATTTATAAGTTCGTCTATGTTTTCATCTTTATTCGATGTGGGATTTTATCCCTTAACACAAATACACATCACATAGGAATAATCTAAATGCTATTTCTCAGAGAACCTAGTCTCTTTCCTTCTAACGTTTTGTATTGGTTTTCGCAAGTTATTTCATTCATGTGTTACAAGTGATACCGCAACCGATGGCCCTAAAATAGTAAAGCGAGCTAAATAAAGTTGTGTCATAGACATGATAGAGTATGTGGCTGGTCATCAAAATTTCGTTTAGGCTCTGTTTTGGAGAAAATCATGGAAAACAACTATGCAAAAGCTTTCTCCTGAATTGCAAAAGGTACAAAGAAATCAAATTACTAACATAATTAGAGGTAAAATTCCATATTTATTTTTTTGGGAAAAAGATTTACATTTGATTTTATTAAAATTGGAGAGAGAAGGAAGCAAAATCAGGTTTCTTTTTTTTTTTTTTCCTTTTTCCCTTCACCCTTCAAATTCCTAGATCCAATTGCAACCTTAAGCTTTAAATATAGAGAAACAGAAATAAACTAACAATATCATCCCTGTTGTTCATCAAAACTGACCCCAAAAACCAGAAGCACGAAATGTTTTGGTCCAATAATTCAAATTCAGGCTTTGAAGACAGAAAAACAGAAGCACCGCATCCACATCTTTACACACTTCACTAAATTAGTTCAATATAGAATGTAGCAAATGCAAATTATACACAGTGCCACCGTGAAAGAATACAATTTTTAATGACGATGCCAATGTTGGACTAATACTCTAATAGACAGCAGTACTGAAAACCCTTAATACTTTTTGATTGATAAGTTCATATTACTTCAGTGCAAAACCCGCGACCCAAACTTTCTATACAATTTAGTTCACAATGCTTTCAACTTTTACTCGACATAATACAATGACTTAGAATTCATTCATAACTGAATGATGAATGAACTGCGAGCTTACAATACAAACATTCAATTGGGTGTTTGACATTTTCCGTGAATTGAACTGAATACGGGATTAGTGATAAAATTACTATAAAAGAAATTCAGAGATTAAAAGCTAAAACTAATCAGATAAACTAAATACTAGTTGAAAAATCAAACTGATTGCGAGCATTTACCGGCAGAATCTCTCTTGGCGTCAACAGACATATCTTTAGCTACAGGAGTGAAAGGAAAACTGATATTGATTCTGCTTTCCAAAGAGAAAAATGATTTTGCTATTTAGTTCCGAGTTGTTAAACGTTGAAATTTGGGAAGGGGCGTGAATGTAATTTAATTCAACTTCGTTTCATTTGTGATTCTGTAGATCCACATCCAGTGATATTAGGTAAATTTCACTCTATGAGTCCCAACCTTTCCATTTCGTGTTAATTTCATTCTCGTTAATTTTTAAGATTAGAATAATGCTCCTTGAAAAGGGTCAAGATAGAGATGGAGGGACGGAGTGATGTAGCAGATAATAATTGGGTATTGTATTTTTATTTTTATTTTCAAACTATCCAATCATATGTCAACACGTATTCTCTATTTTTGAACCTGTCTTTGAGCCTATTTGTGTAGCACAATTGTTATAATTATGCCACCTTTTAGATGTATTTTGACAAATACAGTGACAGAAGTGTAAGTGGCAGCAGATGATTTAATAAAAAAATTAATGTCACGTGATATTATGTCAACATGTCTTATTGTAATTTTTATCCATCCTCATGTCCCAACCTTTCATTTATTAGCATGTATCATCCCTATTAACGATTCCAATTCATTTAGCCGATAATGTCACGTAAAAAGAAGTTTTACCCTCTAACCTGAATAAACTAAAAATGAAAAAATGAATATTTGTTTTGTGGAATTGTAGTCGTGGGTGATGGAGAGTTAGGCAACGTTGGTAGGTGGTGGAGGTTTGCGTGGAGTTGGGGATGAAGAAGAAGATAATTGTATTTTGGTGGCGGCGGCGACGACGACGGCACGTGATGTGATTGTGTTTGATGGAGGTGGATTGAGGAGGAAGATGAATGAATTTTCACTACCAAGATGTTCGCCACTTCTTACAGAAATGTGAGATAATCTTAGCACTCGTATTTTATTTTTATTTTTTTAACAAATGACTTTAGTTAAAAAAATGAAACCTTGGAATGAAGCTTTGATCAAAGATTTTAATTATTAAACTAAATTTTAAAATAGAAAAATCAAGAGCAAGTGGTGGAATAGTACCCTGCCACCTGGCTGGTGCAACTGTTAACCAGCGTTCCTTCTTCATTTTCATTTGGAAAAATATTGACTTCCAACAGATATTATGATTGTGTAAAATTTGGAATAGAAGATATTAACACATTTGAATGAGTCCCTAATTTTAGGAAAAATTGTAGCAGATCCCTAACATTTTTAATTTTTGCAAACTTTGTCCCAATTTTGAACTCGTGATAGCATATGTTCCTAACATTTCATAAATATACAGTAGAGGTCCAAATTGATTTGACCTTTATTTGACCAAAAAATTAACATTGATCACAATTTTGACTAATTTTAAAATGACAAAATAGTAGTTTTACATTTTTTTTTTACATAAACTTGAATAAAAGACCAAAAAATAAAAGAAATCTACCCCACCCCACCCTATTTTCATGAAAATTAGAAATGCCAGTGGTCGGCACCTTCTTTTCCTACTCCCACCTACACCAGTGGGCACAAAGGCCGATCGCCACCCACAATATCGGGCACCGCCTCCCAAAGGCAGTAGCCACCACCCAAATATCAAAACCAGAAATTAAATCATACCAAATAGAAATTAAAGAAACATGAACTTCATTTGCGTGTGGAATTGGGTAAAATTTGAAGCCAAAATTGGAGCAATTTGTGACACAATTGGATCAATAAAAAGGGTATACCCATGATCGTTCCGTGTTGCTGAAGATCGTGGGTTACCAATTTGGTAGAAAAAGAACTCCATATGCGTTAATTAAAGGAGATAGGACCATATCGTTTTGCTCCCGATGTAGATCTGTATCAATCGGAGATATTTTGGATAATGTTTCACCATGAATTGGAGCACCTAGGTGAGGCGAATCGGCTAGTAGTGGTGCACAACCGTTAATGTTATCGAAATTGTCGAATTTTGTGGTTGGATCGCGCGACTCCAATGGTTTCAAGGGCTGATTTTGATCTACATATGTTGTTTGTCCAATTAATTGTGTGAAGTGTTTGTGAAATGAGGCCTCCGGTTAGGGGATGAAATTCTAACGAACTGGGTGTGCGACTATGCTGGTGTTTTCGGAGGGGTGGGGTGGGGATTTTTATTTTGTTTTTTGTTTTTATTTTCTAATTTAAGGTGCGTTTGATCCACATTATTTTGGAATAATGTATTTTGAAATAATAAATTGATGGAGAATGTGTAGTTAAAAAATAAGAAAAAGTTTTGGATTTGCGCATAATATTATTTTATTGAAGAATGTATGGTTAAGAAGAAGAGAGAAAAAATGTATCTTGGAAAAAATGGGGATCAAACAAAGGAAAGTAGATGAAAAAGAAGAAAAAATTATTGATGTGATGAAAAATATTATTTTATTGAAGAATGTGTGACTGAAAATGAGTAGAAGAATGAAAATGAAAATTTTAATATGTACCAAACAGGGATTTAATTTTAAATTTGTATAATATGTAAAGTTACTATTTTGTCCTTTTTAATATGGTCAAAATTAATCAAATTTTGACTTTTTTCTATCCATTTAAACCTCTGCATATTTATAAAAGGGTGTGGACTTTTATTGGCACAAAATAAATGTGAGTAAAGTAAAAGATTAGGGCAGCCGTTGCAATTTTCCCCTAATTTTACTTGTAAGGGTGTGTTTGAGCCACATTATTTTAAAATAATGTATTTTGGAATAGTAGATTGATGAAGAATGTATGGTTGAAAAAGAAGAAAAAGTTAGTAATGTGATGGAAAATATTATTTTATTGAAGAATGTGTGATTGAAAGTAAGTAGAAGAATGAAAATGAAAATGAAAATTTTAATGTGTACCAAACGGGAGCTAAAACACATGCAGCTGCGTCTGCTGTGATCATCAAACTTTACCACTTGAAGCACCCGAGTCCCCATTCTATTTTAATTTTATTTTCAGATCCCAAACATGTAATTTAAGTGCATTTTGGTCCCTACTTAACGGAAACCGTCAAATATTCCATCAAATGTTCTTCACACATGCACTTGTATCAGGGTAAATTTCGTCACCTAATCTGAGCATTTAGATTTCTCATTTGATCACCCATATTCGAGTACTTAAGAAGAAATGACGAAAATGGTGAGTAAACTAAAGGATAACATACAAGAGCTTCATTCGGATTTGGGATCGACATTTTCAAAAGGTACAGTGGAATATACTCCAGCAACATTAAAATGGCTGCTTTCATCAGAGAGTTCATGAGAACTAACTTCTGCATCCTCATGTGATTCGGATGAATTAACTTCAGCTTCCTTATTGTCCTTATTTAAATCTGTATTCCCGCCAGTTTCTTCAAGATACTTGGCTCTAACTTTAACGCGCTTACCTTTAAAGTATCGATATTCCCATTTAGGCGGTGGATATTTCTTCTTTAGTTTTCGGCATTTGTCCAGCATACCCAGCTTCTCAAATACATCTCCAACCATTGAAACAATCGACATTGTCGGTCGGATGCCAAGCTCCTCCATGTCAGCAAATGTCTGTAAATAATTTCAATAATCACTATATTCAGCAAAATTTGACAGTAAAATTTAAAGCTCTTACAAAATAAGACGACATCTTTGAACTTAAATTAAATTATCAAGCTTCAAATTACACCAAATGGTGAAAACGTGGGGAATAAAAGAGCACCTACGATGAAGATGCGTTTATGATTCTGATAATGCTACTACAACAAAAAACTACGCCCTATTCTTGATAAATTTGGAGTTGGCTACATGAAAATTGAAACTTTTTCCGAGCACCAATATTGTCTATTAGTTTCTCCAACATTAACGAATGGGGTGACAGATAAGAGTATTTCCATTGCATATTAAAATTAGGGGTGATATTACGGAATGTGATGGAGTGCTAGTCGCCTTGTTCAAAAATAGGTGTAATGATGCTGACGCACTAGTATTATGCTAAATGCAATTGACTCTCTAGAAGGCATAACCAATTTGCCAACATATCTACACAGAGGAGTGGTGCAATGTGCTTAATAATATACTTCCCATCTGGTAGAATGATTTAAAGAGCAGCAGGCAATGACATCAGAGAGAAAGCAGAAAGTTCTGCATAACTTAGAACCAGACAAGAAATAAAAATCTATTTACTGACGGATGAGGCAAAAGAGATGAAGAATACCTCAAACATCTTTTCATGCATTTCCCTGTGATAATAAATTGAAATCATTTTTTCAAAGAAAATACGAGGCATGCTTTCGAAATTCTGTGAAAATAACTTCTTCCACAGCTCTTCAGCTTCGTCAAGCCTTCCATCCTCTGCCAAAGCATTTAGCAAACTGAAATAGCTTCCCATTGTTTTCCCTTGACCTTTGCTCAACATCCACTTTGTCACCTGTACTAAAATTTGTGGTTTAAATAAAACTTGTGGCTATTAGATTTCCCAGCCACAGAGAAGAATACTATCAGAAGTATACCTGAATTATCCTCTTCCACTCTTTTTCATTCTCAAGGGTTTTTAAAGCTTTCTTCACCGAAATTAATGGAAATTCTACTTCCCATGCAATGAAAGAATCAAGCGCCCCATACACTTCCTCTTTAACATTTGATAATCCTTTAATCTACAAATAATGCCCCAACAGGATGGTTCTTATTTCTTACCATTAAGTGCTTCTCACGAGGAAATGATTGCAAAACAGAAGAAACGGCATAATAAAGCCACAAACACAATATCAACACTTGATAAATCAGATAGTTGTTTCCACTGCAGACCAAAAGTTAACAAGGAAATGGACTTACACATTCAACAAGCTTCAAGGACTTAGAAATGGTTCCTATCTTTTTATTGGTTTTCCACACCCGTGGATACCTTGGTCTAGGACCTTTAGCAGCACATACTTGAGAAAACTTGTTAATCTGCTGAGAGAAAACTTCAAAAATGAAAATAAAGGGCAAATAACATGCACATAAGCACACATGTAAGGAAGGGGATAGAAGGCTGAGGAGATGCTTTAATAGATATGTACTTCATATCAAATTACGAAACTGAAAAGTCCAGGTGGGAAACTTAAAAGAATACTACAATGGAGAAATCAGAACAAGCCAAAGAGAAAATACCGTATGCTAATCACCTACGCAGAGATTGAGTCCTTGTTGATGTCCAATTAACCTTTACCTATTTTCTTCCTCCTTGAAATCTCTTTGCCCTTCTTTCTGTTTATTTCTGTCTTATTTAATGCAATTCTGCAATTTCTTAATCCCACACCAGTGACTAATATTGGAGCTTTCCTTCTTATGGTCCATTTACTTTCTTACTTAATCTACATGTTTTCTAAACAATATCATTAACAGTCCTCATCTACCCCCATAAATTAATCCTAAGAGTTCCCTAAATCTTACCACACTCTTCATCCCAATTCCTGAGTATCATTTTTCTCCATTTTTTTGTATCAAGAATCATCAGCAATACCCCTTTTAATTGAAAACAGTAAACTGGTTAACTTGCATGGTTCTTTACAATAATTATCCCAAAAAAATCTGAATCATTTTGAATCATATATCTCGTGGCTTCCTTGTCCTCAGAAATTAATCCTTCTTGTAAGGTCCTTAAAATTGGTCCTACCCCACATCTAACCACTAATACTAAATTTGTCCCCCAAGAAGCAGATAAAAAAGGACTTTCCCCCAAAGCAGGAGAAAAAGAATTTCATTTTTTTTCCATCTTGGGTCTGAATCTCACAAGAGAGAATTCAAATCAAATCCTGCTCCAATTCTAAAGATGCCAAGTAACAGAATTTATTTGTTCGGATACTAGTTATCTGAAACTTCTTCTGAGAGCGAAACTCGTTTGCCTAATAGTGGTTTCTGAACAACTGCATATTCTTTGAAAACCATTCGAGTTTCCAGAAAATCTTAAAGAACGATAAATACAAGTGAATCAACTTCTTAAATTACCAAAATTACTCCAATGAAAAAATATTAAAACACCATACTATTCACAATGAATTTTGGGACTATAAGACCCATAAGTTTCCTAACTTGTTAGGAAAAATGATAAAAGAGAAAATAAAATTTGCTTCATGAAAATAAAATGCTTACCACAATATTCCGATTACTGGTCCTGAAGAATTCAATTGATTCCAACTTTTCAGTGAAAATTGCGGGATAGAATCTCAAACTAAGCATCCTAAGGAAAAAAAAAGTACAAACAAAGAAACAATACTTTTATTAAACTAAATTGAACAATCAAACGTTCAGAATGAGAATGAGAATTACAAAATACAAAAACAGACTAAATATTTATCCTTGGTAGAAAACGAGTAAAAGTTTTGAACACTATTAACGAAGAAAATTAGGATTTGGCAGCTTGCTTCCGAAGTGTTAATCAACGCTAGAAACACAAAATTAATGGAGAAAAGAGAAATCTGAGAGCAAAAATTATGAGTTACAAATACTTACGGATAACACAGCTCGAGCTCTTTAAAACAAACATTCAATAGAAAATTTCTATTCCCTGCAAATACTCTGTTCTTGAGAAATATGAAATATATCAGATTATTTGCCACCTCCTGATTTATTATTTAGGCCCAAACGGACCAAAAACTTAGCCCAAATTCAATATGGTTCCAAGGTCTATTTACTCGACATAATTTTTGATAGTGAAAAATACTTTTATTTTTCTCGAAATTAAAATTTACTGATTTTTAAAAAATAGTAAAGATATAATTTTAGATACGTTATGATAGGAAGACAGTGTGACTACTAATGTAAGTTTTTATGTTTACAATATTTTAAACTATTGCACTTTTTCAAATTAAATTTTTTTGTTATGCATATACAAATCATTTTTGTCCTCTTTCATGCGCTTAATTCGATTCCGTCATACCCTATTTATTGACCTATTCAATGCGAATAAAAATTATTTTGGTGATGCGAAAAAAAAAAATACCTATTTTGACTATCAACTTAAGAGTACTTGAATCCATTTTGGAGTATCGAGGTTTGTGGACAAGAATGGTGAGTTCTTGATAGTGTTGTGATGGGCCTCTAATGTGTCGCCAGGGATAATGTTCTTGATTATTAGAATCAAATATTGACTCTTTAATGATTTCGATTCAGAATATGTTTCTATTCACTGATTAAGTCAAGAACGGAATATTTTTTACTTTGGTAATGCCCCACTTTTTTGAAAAAGAAGAATATGATCGAAATAAACTTGAAAGAGTATAATTATAAAAAAATATATTTTTTTATTCTTTCTTTTCTATATACCTATTTTATTTAGAGAGAGAATTCTTGTCATGATGTATGATTCATAATGAAAAATGATAGGTTGAAGTAGCCATGTGATGCTTATTGTACTAGTGAATTATATCGAAATTTTCTTTTAGATGGTTTTCAATTTCATGTCATTTATACAATGATTGGAAGATTGATTTTTTTTTTTTTTCTCCCAACAACCTTAATCGTGGAAAAAAAAAAAACATTAAAAAGAACAAGAATTTCCTAATTTATTTTAATTATAATTACTTTTAAAAATTTATAGTAATTTGGTTATAGTATTGCCTCTAACTTCAACCATATATGAATTGTTAAAGAAAAATGCTATTCATCCCCAGTGGGGATGAATCCCCAGTCTATGTGGCTGCATGTGAGTGGTTAAATGATAGGTGAAATTAAATGACTTATTTAATTTCACCTATCATTTAATGCCACATTAGCCGCCACATAGACCGGTGCTCAACCCCAGTGGGGATGAATAGCATTTCTCTTTTTTTATGCCACTATTCCACATT
>CAIGRR010523150.1:0-12866 GCA_903798365.1 Fraxinus sp. 1973-6204
AATGTAAACTTGACTGTCAATCAGTTGATCCTTTCTCACATTATGCGTCCTATGTTGTTGCAATACTTTACCTTACCCAGAAAGAAGTTGCATAGATTTAAGAAAAAAAATAAGACAGCGAAATTAACAGAACAAATGTTAAAAGGAAACAATCAAGACAATACAATAACTTTTGCTTTCCAAAAGCAGTACAAACATAGCTAAGGACCTCTTCATATCAGTTAGTTTCATACAACTCCACAAGCTTTTAGCAAAAATCTCATTGAACTCAGGCGGCCAGGCCAACTTTTTAAAATCCACTGCTCTTTTGATGCTGCTGATTTTCTGCAAAACTTGAAGTGGTCATTCCAACTCCTCCGTTGTTATGCCTTTCCCATCCACCCGTATCAGCCTTGGAATGGGACCAGTAATACAGGATAGAACCCATCATTGATAATAATGTTAGAGCAGCACCGGCTGCAAATACACCCTTCCGGAGAGTGGTACATGATAAGTGCTCGATATGAAAACTTGCACGGTATTTGGTATGATAAGCATTCCTTGCTGATCCTGCCAATAAGCATGCCTCTGCTCCCAAAAAGCTAACCCTGGTGATTTTATGAATGTCGATGCAAGTGAATCGAAAGAATTCAGTGTGTTTACAAGGTTGAATAAAATAAAAGAACTGAAGTATATCAAGATGGGCAGATCATGGAACGGGTCAAAACATAGAGGATAATAACTGACCATTCTGAATCTGGGATGAATTTTCCAGATTTACAAGCCATTACTGCTAATCGACCAACTCAGTACGTAGTGTATATGGAGGGGATTGGGTGGCAGACGAATACAAAATCTCAAAAATGTTAAGACTAGTTTCCTTGGCTGCAAATGCAAGGCTATCCAAATCTAGAGCTAAATGATTGAAAGCATACGTGCAATAACGACTAGAGCAAATGATTCCCTCTTCTCCTTCCCTAGACGCTGACTTCCATCCTTTCCCTCCCCCCAAAAACATTTAAAAGACCATAAACATAGATCGAAAAAATGCACTGATGGGGAACAAGAAGCAATAGGATGGTGATTTATTCTAATTTATGGAATAGCAATAGTTTTATTCAAGTCTCTTAACTTATAAACTAATATAGGAATTTCTTGGTCACTAGGATACTTGACTATTAGGTGATTCTCTTCAGGGCATATTAAATACAAGGCCATCACTAGGATTTTGGAACTTGTTTGATATATTTTGTTTTACAAATTTATTAAATCTACCAAGGCTCATCACAGATAGCAATCTCGCATAAATCAGTTTTTATTCTTTTCACAGAAAGACACAGTTAAATATTGGACTGCGCTCTGTTTTGCAGATCAGGAAAGAGCCGACAATAAAATTAACACTTTTTAGGATCAACCAGCCTTAAGTCGAAGCTGAATCTCAGATAAGATTGAAAGAACTGAGTTCAAAGATCAAACAAGTCAGTCCAAAAAAATTTACTGTAACGTCAAGCATCATAGATAAATCCCCAGTATCAAGCTTGATCTGTGTTGCAAAAAGTCTACCTAGTTCATTTTGCATCCATTAAAGGGTTAAGGTAGCAATGTAATGACTGTCTTCATCAATCCTCACAACATGAGTCTGACAGATAAAATACCATCTTTGAATGTGCAAGTATTAGCATCTTCTTTGATGCATATTATAATTAAGGTATGAAAGCGTTCCCTTCCTTTCTTGCTTTCTGATATAGTTTGAAAAGAAATGAAATAGAATACAACAGCTTTCTTCTCTAATCCAACTTTCTCCCAATTTTTTCTTAAACCGTACAAAAAAAAATAAAAATTTTTTTTGGTCCTCTAAATTTCTTATTTTCCAGTATTTTATTTTCTTTGTTCCTCTCTCATTTGTCTCAACCAAACAGACCCCCTAAAGGAGTGATGGAAAGAACATAATACAAAAGTTCAAGTCTTTTTCCTAATAAATTTGGAGTAGGCAACTTTATTCAATCCACGGCTACATCTACTGAAAGAGCTGATGTAATTTAAGAGTAATCTAACATATTAAAGAAATATATACCAAAAAAAGAAAAGGATGCTAGGTTATGATAATGATTTTGCTGATCCTGCGTGATAATAGTAATAAATGAAGATTACTCGAAAATTGACTGAAACTCAATGCTCATTCCTCAAACATGTAAAGCATTTTCTTAATATTTTCCAGAGTCCCGCATCATGTCGTAGAGGAATGTCTAATAACCAGTTTGCAGAAGACAGTTAGAGGGTCAGAAAAAGGAGCCAAAGATAAAAGGTAAAATAACTAAAAACTAAATATCCCGTGTCCTTGGATCAAATTATTAACAAAAAGTTTGAACTCAACCATGCAATGTGAACATCAGTAGCATCACCAATTTGCAAGAAGTAATAACCTGTACAAGGAACTCAGAAATGGAGTGATGATGCAACAATTACGACGTGTGAAGATTTTTATCTCTTAGATGGTTCCTGTAGTTCCTAGAGTCATATTCTGCTTTGATTGGTTTCAACTTATAACTTTCCTCAAATGTGCATGTGTCCTTAATTAATGCTCCTTCAGTGACCTCTATTTTCCCAATTTGTATTGCAAAAAGAACAAATGGAACCCCAAGAACAAGTGCGGTCATCAGAAGCAACTTGCACAAGTCTTACATAATTCAGATGAAATGTCTTAAATGAGCCAAATAACAGCAAAATCAATCCCAAATAACATAACATGTGAAGTCCATCAAACAACAAGCATAAAACAAGAAACTAAACATAATTTGCAAATTAATTACTACAGCATTCCTTTTTGTCATCATCTAATCACATGCAACACAGTGCAAAACAATTGTATGGGACCCAACTGTCACACTCATATTATTGAACCCAGTTCATGTAACATATAAGCAGTAAAAAAAAAGGAACAAATGGAATAAACTGAACCGACAAAGACAATATAGTAAATTCAAACATTACCATGAGAAAATGAAGAAGAAAACAGCACAAGTTGTAGAGCCCCCACCCATCATCCCTCTGCCAAAACACAAGCACCTGGTTACGCCGTTAACCACCGTCTGGCTAATCAATAGCAGCCCAAACGCCGTCAAACCGTACACCGTCGAAGCGTCGGTGCCGTACAAACAGTATGTCAGCTCATCATACTTGTCCGGCACCACAATTGCCTTTCAACACAAACCCATATAAAAAATTAACTACTTTCGAGACAATTCAAGAAAGTTGACTAAAGAACAAAGAAATAATAACGCAAAAAGCAGTAACTAGACTACCGTGCTACGTCGTCGTTCAGCACCGACAGCAAGTACGAAGGCAATGACGTGAAGGGAGATTATAATTACAAGAACAGGAATAGAAACTCCCATTTTTCAACTTAATCTTTAACTTTCTCACCGTATCAGCTCACTTTTCTCGAGCAGCTTTCTGAGAATTATTGTGCTAGTGCTTTGAAAATTATGGGCTGCAAAAGGGAAAGTGATACGGGTATTACTTACCGCCTATGACGGCATTTTTGCTCTTTGTGATACGGTAGAATGTTTGGACAAGTTTGGGAAAAATAGCGCTGGTGTCCTTATACTTTGAATAAATGATTATTGAGGGAAGTAATTATTTCGTCACGATAATTGAGTTCTCTAAAAAAATTGGGTATTCTCTCTGTCTTTGTGCGTGTGGGATGTGGCGTGGGGGTGGTACAAGGATGTGAAATTGTGTACGGTAATATCATGGTTTAAAATTTTCTTGATTTTCTATCGAAATCTTCTCGAACGATTTTATTCCAGGGAAGATAATTACAAGGATAATTTCAAGATTATAATTTTCATTAAATTTATTTTCAATTATTTATATGAAATAATCAGCAATAGAGAAAGTTATTCTTGTTCTTGATGCTTTGTGATTATGTGTTTTTCCCCGTAATCAGGGAACATGCGCATAAATTAAAGGGAAAAAAATCCAAAAAACCGCTCGTCATGGTTTAATTTATTATTAATGGAAAGAAAACAGGTACAACTTAGAAATGGGCTAGATCTGACCTCAAGTAAAGAAAGACTTATTCTGAAAGATGGAAGAAATACATGATAAGATCAATTATATCTTGAATGATCATATTTCATGTGTCTTTATACATCATGTGATAGACTTGTAAGTGTCATAAATCACTAGAAGAAGGCGAGTTCAAATTATAACCAATGGGAAAGTCGCTATTGGCCTTCATCACTGTCTGAATGTAGACATAAACGTCTACAACATAATTGCTAGACAATGATAGAATAGTTGAGCATTATAGTTTTGATCACTTGGAATATTCAATTCCGTATTGTTCAAAGCATTGCCAACTAAATGTTGAATTGAATTTTGTTCATCGTCTCTATATGCCAAATCACGAGTTCAACCTTTTTCAACAATTCTATAAAACCAATTTGCTTAGGCACACCAAAAAACGAGGCATCTTCAGTTGTCCACAGGATCCGCCAAAAATATTTTTACTAAGTCCTCCGCGGCATCTCAAATTTTCAAGTTAAGCTTGATTTTGTGGCTCTCAAAATAATCTAATAACCCAAGCTTCATTTGATCCTGATCCCAATTAGCAAAATGTTCCAAACTTTTAACATATTTTTTCAATTTGCCAGATCTATTTCTTTTGTCCAAAATATTCCCAGCCGATTGGACCCTATTGTGGACATTACACGAACACTATCCTATATTTTTTTTATGGCAAATCAGTCCCTGAATTTTCTGTTAGTTGCAATTCGGTCCTCACATTTCCCAAATTTTCAGTTTGTTACATTTTACCCCCTGGACTCGTCCGAACTGGGATAATTTTGTTTCCACGACTACGAACATGTGAATATCTTCTAGATCTCATAGTAGGCTATGAAGAAGCACCTGTTATCGTCCCACGAGTCAATGGAGTCCATATGTTACAGGACAGCTTCGAACACATCCGCGGCGTCCTTTGTGAGGGAGACGACATTGATCCATCTCTTTATGATGTCGAATTATCTGGATTTTCTTAACAAGAACTTGAAGAAATTAGACAACTGCATGCAAGTGGCACTACCATTGATAGAGAAAAAGAATTTGAACTTAGACTAGCAAAGCTTTGTCTTGAAATGAACATACCTTAACTTAGACATTTGCAGAGGCTCACAAATCCTATATGTTGCCTGTGGCTGTGGGGATTTCATTTATAAAGATACTGGGTAAGAACTATCCAAGAAATGTTCACGAGATAGAATCGTCGTTCGTATGAACTATGAAAATTATGATGCTCATCGACACGTTTTTAGGGTACTGGATAACTCGCCTTTGCATAAATGGTATAAAGATTTTTTAGATGACGAAAACATGGAGATTTTGCCGAATAGTTATCATCATCAAGGCGTGAAGGGATTGGCTCAACGGTTCGTTTCAATGGCTTTTGCTCCTGATGGTCTGATTGAAGGGTACGCTTGTAATCCTGAGAGGGCAAGTTCATTATGGGACTACAATTTCATCCAGAAAGAACGAGACAGGCAGTGTGATGATTTTGATTATCCAGGATGTGCATCTGCATACCAGGTAGCTTTGCATTTCACATTAATTGTCTCAATATACCCGTAATAATTGGGACTTTCTACTCGTCGACTTCTATCCAATATCGTGCATCAAACATGCTTCGACTGATCTAAGACAGCTTGTTATTGTGTAGGAATTCGTAAAAGCTGCAACAGCTTTCAAGAAAAAAACTTGATGAATCCATCTCAAATTTGATCGAGTTTAAGAAGACGAGAAAGAGCATTGTTGTAGCCCGAGTTCACAATTCCATGGCAGTTCCTACTTGCAACAGAAGCCTAGCAGGGAAGCCCACAGTCAAGTCATGCACACACAATCACAATTACCAAGTGACGTACAACTTTGAAGAAGCAATATATCTAAACATCCATTAGTAAGCTACCTTCTACTTTGAAAAGTTACAGTTATACATATCACGAAGGGGCTAAAGCTCGCCCCCCACTCTGATTCTAACAAAATCCCCTCAGAAGTGCAGACATAAATTACAACAGCCTGTTTTGTAAAACTGCTATATAAAAATAAACAGGAAAAGTTGAAAAAGACAAGATGTGCAGATTTTTCGACAAGCCAAGTGCTGCATACGATTCCTGGTTCAGCTCAGACTACAAATGTACTTCACCTCATTCTCATACTAGTCTCCTCTCAGACAATTCTGCAATTTTTGAACTCCTTTTTTCTTTTTCTCCTTTACTTTTTTTCCCTTCTTTTTTGTTCTATTTTTTTTTTCAATTATTTTTTTTCATTTTTTGGTTTTGGGGGGTGGCTTAGTCAATTCTCATAATAGTTAACTACAGCACAATAACATGGGAAAGAACCAATTCCTCAACCTTCCTCATAGATAGACACCCAATATCAAAAGCATAAAATGGTCTGAGCTATGACAGAATTGATGCTATCTCTAGATTTCATCAACGGCAGAAGAAAAGGAAATCTGGGTGGTTGACGTGTAGTAACTTCAGCCTATTATCAGCAGCCTGCAAGAGGGAGTTTGCCAATTGGCGCTGACATCCTGCATTTGAAGTCCACAATGAATCTTTATATTTGTACGAAGCAAGACCAAAAACTGGCAAGCGAATCCTGGGAACGCCGTCCATCTCACTGGGGTATGTGACAATTGGAGGATGCACAGCCTCACTACCTGAAACGAGTGCAAATGCGAGTATAAAATACCACAACAGTGGAAGCGATCAATGAAAATGCAAAATATATCATACTAGCAAGCTGAACTCCATATATTTCAGAGGAAGGAGCAAGTAAACCGATGGTGTCCACATAAAATTTTGAAACAAAAAATGGAGGAAATACAGCAGGCAATGGAAAAAAGAGCACAACTGCCTGCTATTTGGTTGAAGAAATGCTGATAGCATGTTTGGGTAAAAGCTTACAAGTCAGTCAAACTTGAAAATTAATTTTTTCATTCCGAACATGTTTGGTTGAGAGCTTATAATGATAAATTTCCCTTGACAAAGAAAAAAGTTGATAATAAGAGAGACAATGCTTGACTCCACATATCATTATAGATAAAGAACTAAGTATTGAGGTCAAATATGAAATGGCTTGATTTTTTCTAAAAAGTACGGAAAATGTGCATACAAAACAAAGCGGGAGTGAAGATGGACAATACATAAAAAAAACATGTAATACTGAAACAGATTCCATGTGTGGAATCGTGTATAAGAGAGAGGGAGAAAGAGTTTCTGATACCTGTCACGGGTGTGTGAAGAGAATGGTAGGTCAGAAAGCAAGCATCCAAATCATTGAGCGTTTGTCCCGTTGGTATCCTGTAAATAGGATACCTACAAAGTAAATGTTTCCCCATGAGTCATTTTTATGGTTTCACACAGATCAGTAAATGAGTCGAGTCACATGAATTTGCAAATAATGTTACCAGGCCACACTAATCCAACTGGATTCAAGTATATCGCAACTTCTGAGAGTTTTTAGTTCAGGGAAGCTGAGAGCAAGATCATATATCTGTGACAATTTCAGTATAGGAAGCATGAGGAATAGAGGACAGAACTGTTATCCAAATTCTCAGCCCCTAATGAAATTAAAAGAAAAAAAATTCATTTGCATTCAGAATCAGGAAAGGAACATACCTTGTCTGCCAAAGGCTCTCGACTGTAAGGTTGGTCCCGTTCAAGATACTCAAACAGCAAGCAACCTTGTGAACTTCCAGATTCACCTTCATCACTAGAAAAACCTTCTAGAAATGCCATATTCTGGTTGCTCACGGACAATTGGTCTATTCTAAGAGGATCATCACTTGACTGACAATGATAACATTGTTGTTGGCTTGAATAACCACCTCTATCCTGTCCACAGTCGCTGCTTCCATCGCTACTAGAATCCCCAAAACTATCACCATCACTTTCCTCACTATGTCTCCTATCACACACGTAAAAGCCACACTTGTTTGAGGAACATTAATGATCCAAAACTATAAATGAGTAGTAAATCAGTGTTACTAAATTAATCAAGAAAGGGGAGAAGGCCTAATCATATTAGACACAACACATTGCAACTTCTAGAACAACTGCCAAGAATTAAAAAATGGAGTAAAGGAATCCTGTAAGCATATTGACTGGGAAAAAAAAATTAATAAAAAAATTAAGCACCATGACTCAGCAGAAAACCCTGAGGTCACATAATTAAGATGCATACGATATTGATTTTTCCAGTTCTCAATGGAAAAATATCAAGTTCAATTCCAGCTAAGAGATGCCGACAAGCATTGTACGTTGTAATTTTATACTAAATTGAGGGATCACCAATATATAGAAACAGACTCCCATGCATCTCAGAGCCAAAAATCATCTTATTTATACAAAGTATAGCCGTCCACACAAGTAATACAGAAGAACTTGGATGCCATGTATCACTCATCTGTCACTGTGTATTTCAGTGAGTAAAGAGTGGGCGAGTGTGTTCAGGCATCACGTCTGAACATAAAATGTAAAAACACAAAGATACACTCTGTGATTTGTTACTTAGAGTTCATTTGTTACTCTAGAAAGTAGCAAGATATGTTTCTTCCTGTACATAACAGAAACCTACTCGAAAACATATATACTGAAAGATAATTGACTAACTGCAAAATATTGAGTTGGTTATAGCTTCAATAGCCATCACGAACGTAAATAACTAGACATCGTGAAATTATATAAGCAGACTAAACAAAGTTACTCCATGGATTTCTAGCAAATTAAAGAAAATAGTAATATGTATAGAAAGATGAAAAAAAGAGCAGAAAGAGAAATCAGTCATTTTGTTGAATGTGAGAGAAATGAGTGAAACAAATTGCAAGGCAATTAAATGACAGAGCTTAAAAACAATTCTCCACCCATTCATGACAGCTATAACCTTATTTCCAACTTTGATACCTTCAAGGGCCACTTTTCAAAATGTCCTTGATTTAAAGTGGCTTATGTAACTTGATAAAATTCTTAACCATTACTTTTGTGGAAAATGAAAGTGTTCTATCGAAAAACATTTTTTCAACTCTTACCATAAACTCGGAGCCAATTTAAACCAAGACATTCTACTGTGAATGACAGGAGCATAAGTAACCTTCCAATGTAGGGAAACAGGCAGATGCATAAAATGACAGCTGTAAAAGAAGCCCTCACAGGGTGGATCTCTTACATACAAAGTGGACCAAATAGAAACGTATAGTATTCAGTTAAGCTTTGAACTTTAGACCATAGAGAGCATAGAAAGATAAAACAATGGATTTGTCTCCTCAAACAATTGCCTCTCTATCTTCATATTCAAAATTATTTTATAAACTTCTAAAATACTGAACTAGGACCGCACATTCATTTTCTTTGGGGCTAACACTATAACTAATCTTCCTCTGATGTCACACAATATTCATGCCCGACATAATATAAACTCTCTACTTGGCTATGTGGTAAATTGATTCGAAACATCGACTAACATTACAGTAACATATGCAAACGAACCCCTTATTTCCTGTCCAACAAAGATTGACTCTTTTATAATATGCCCAAAAAAACTCTAAATCTTCTTTCATAACTTTTAGTTTCTTTGGTATGCAATCTTGAAGTTGTCATATAGTTGCAGATAATATATACCATCAAAGTTCAAACAATGGTTCTTAAAATCATTTAGGATTAAATATTATATATTTGTGCAAAGTTTATGCATGGGACCTTGCACATAGCTCATCAATAACCTTTGGATAATCCTGGCAAGACTACAGTACAATCGTATCTACTGTATATTTGAAACATACTGTGGAGGCATAGATGCTCCAAAGACACGTTACTAATCAGCATCATACGCCTACATGGTTATAAATAAATGCGTGTGAACACACAAGCATATATACGTACATGTGCATGTTTATATGAAATTTAAGACATCACACACACACATTCAACCACCCCCCACCATCCCTTTCTCTCATCCTCACATATACAGGAATCCATAATGACAATGATAAAAAAAAAAAAACAGGCATTCTATTTTCATTTACAAATAAAACAAATCCAAGACTTTATTTCTGCTTGGACACGTGTGTTCAAAAGCATCCACAACAATCAACAGCATCACTGCTCAACTTGGATAAGTTCATTCCTGGAATGTGAAAGTATCCACCTTTCACATGGTAAACACAATTTGCTACAGAATGATTATTTTATTTGTCAAAAGAGTGTTGAACCATCCACAAGTTGAAAAATCAGAAGTTGTTATTGGGTAGAAACTTAAAAATGGAGTTTCCTAGAGTAGCTTGGCGATCACAACAACAATAACAATAATGTAAACAGAATTCACCGACTTGATCCAAAAAATCAATATCCTGCATGAAAGGGAACACAAGAACAGCATGACTTCGAGTCTTTCTGCATCAGTTTCTCCTTTATTTTTCCTTTGGAAAGTATATTATGCTTCTCTAACTTGTGCCCCAAAAGATCAGTATTTATCTGAAAGGAACTTACGCAATAAGTATGTACCTTGATTTTGCTGAACTCTTTGAATGGTCAGCATACAATTGAATACCCGATAAATAGGGCACGTAATATTGAACCACGGAATCACTGTCATTCAATATCAATGGCACTCCAGCACCATATGCACTCCATTCCTTGAATGACTCCCATAAATCACCTAGCACAAAGTATGGCTGAAACTCCACATTGCATGTTTTCCATCCCCTAATCGTTGTCTGTTAATAATTTTCAAACATATTAAGTCAGAGTCCATTTCAACAAAACATCAATAGCAAATAGACAAGATAAAACTCATTAATTTGAGATTTTCAACGTGTTAGCACTATATCTTTCAACAAAAATTCTGCATAATAATGTTTTAACCGCCTTTTTGCTTCCTCAAGCAGGAAAATAACTCCACCAGCTTCTTGTAATAAAATATAACAGTGTAAAAGTGTAGAAATGATGAAAAAATCACGCATTTAAATTTCAGTAAACTATTCTTTGAAGTTTAACTGAAAAATACAATTTTATATCTACTTTAGGTTTCAGCACCTGCACGTTGCTCCAGCAGCATAAATTTGTAACAGAAAACAATCAATAAAACCCAAAAATCAAATCCTTCCATCAATTACTGATCCTGGAGTCGATATTAAAGTCTCAAAAAAAAAATCAAAAGGTCACAAAGCAAGCAAATTGCAATGCACTACAAAAAACAAAACCTTAAAATAATATTTGTTTTAGTAACAGAAAACAATCAATAAAACCCAAAAGAATCAAATCCTTCCATCAATTACCGATGCAAAAACACACTTAATTCAGATTCTAAATGATGGGCATAAATCTTGTAAATGTAGAAGCATTGAGAGATGACCACTTCAACAAACACTAAAATAGTTTAAAACAATAAAAATCATCAAAATACCTAGTAAATTACTACATCAAAACAACCGACGAAACAATTGTCAACAAGCTACAGCCTTTGAAGAATGAAGTCTCAGCTGAGCAATATACCATTTTCCATAGCCAAAGTACTTCTAAAATCGCATTGGATATCCTTATATCATCAATTGAATAAACCCATCTTTTGGAACTAATTACTACTGATAAAGTCAAATATTAATTAAGCACAAATTCCAAAACTTCAATTAATTTACAATCAAGGAAACCTTGGATAAATGTTGAGCCGGAACTGAAGGGATGACGGACTCCAAGAACCGCTCCAGATTACACGATGGTGACGGTTCGGTTGCCACTACCTTCGGCAGAATCGGCACAGCATCAGCAAGCTTATCTTTTTCCAGAGGCTCATCAGCTCGGCTCTGAGAGCGGCTGGTGGTGACGTCACTTTGGGCTCCCCGCAGGTGATCTCGACTCCGACGAGCCCTCGCTACGCTGTAAAACCGATCCTCCCCATTTCTACTCCTATTAAACTGCAATCCTGCACCTAGCATTTCCTCTTATATATCCAAAAAACCTTATTATCGATATAATTATACACCTATCTGTATAGCCCTAAACCCTCTATATATGTTATATATGGCTATAGGATTATTTTATTAAATTAGTTGTTTCAAACTCAATGTAATCGATTTGAGGAATAATTTCTGGTTTTCGAGGATAAGAGAAATTAAATTAGCGGATTTGTGTCGACAAATTCGAGGAACTGGAGCTGATTAAGAACCAAGCAAGTTATTTCAGATCAAATTTATCACAAGTTCTTCGCGGAGAGAGATGCTAACATTTGCGTGTATGTATATGTGTATATATTTGCTAGCGAGAGGGGGTGGGATGGGGTGAGGATACGTGAGGATACAATTTTTTATTTACTTTATCAATTATAGCCCTGACCCCCATTAAAATTTTTAAGATTTTTCCCTTTTTTTAATTTTAATCACTCGTTTTTCAAATAAAATAATATTACACATGAATTTAAAAAATTTCATTATTTTTCAACCACACATTCTTCTATCAATCACTATTCCAAAATTTATAAATTCTCCAAAATAGGGATCAAACAATGGCATAACGAAGTCACAAATGGCGGTGTAAGGAATTGGCGGGAACTCGAATTTGCCAATGGAACATAATTTCATTAAAATATTTGTGATTTTGGGAGAAAATGTATTTTAGAGTAGTAATTTTCTAGAGAATCTATAGTTAAAAGATAATGAAAATTTTATAGTTTACGTGTAATATTATTTTATAAAAAAATGTATAATTGAAAATAAGCCCCCGTTCGGTGCACATTATTTTCAAAAGAATGCATTTTTTTGGTTGATGTGATGGGAATAGGTGGTTGAAAAAGAAGGAAAAGGATGGCAAAAAAATCCGTTCAACCCGATACTC
>CAIGRR010523374.1:0-16462 GCA_903798365.1 Fraxinus sp. 1973-6204
TTAATCTAGTGTGATCATCAATAAAAGATATAAACCATCTTTTTCCAGTTAAAGTGTTAACACGTGAGGGTCCCCATACATCACTATGAATCAATGAGAATGGTTTGGATGGTTTATATGTTAATCTAGAGTAACTATTGAGAGTGTGTTTTGCAAACTGACAGATTTCACAACAAAAGGAGTTCGGATTTTTATTAATAAATAAAGAAGGAAACATTTTTGACTAACACAAAAAATTCGGATGACCAAGACGATAGTGCCATAACATAATATCACTATTCTTATTAGAATGGGAAATGGACTGATTATTCAAAGAAAACAAACTGAACTTTTGAGCTGTGCTAGCGGATAAAGTTTCATCTTATAGAATATAAAGACCAGAACACATCTCAGCACTGCCAATCCTCTTCCCCGAATCCAAGTCCTGAAATACACAAAGATATGGGAAAAATGTAGTCATACAATGGAGGTCATGAGTAAATTTACTAATAAAAAGTAAATTACAGTCCAACTTAGGCACATAGAGTACATATGTGAGAGTTATGTCCTTATTTATTGTGATTGAACCTGAGCCCTCCACCTTAGAAAGTGTTCCATCTGCAATTTTAATTGCATGATTCCTTGTACTCGTGTTATACTCAGAAAGAACGGATGCATCTCCAGTCATATGATCTGAAGTGCCAGAGTCAAGAATCCATGATTTAGTAGTTCTTTTATTGATAAAAAGGCTACCGATTTATTACCTCTCATGGCCAGCATCCCAGTACCCTGAGTAGTTGGCTGAGTAGAGTTGGATGACTGACTTAGAAGTTTCTGAAGAACCTCAAGTTCAGCTTTAGTGAAAGGAGCTTACTCAGATGTATCATTTTTTCCTTCAGCAGTAGGACTTGCAGTGGCAGCAACATTCCCATGACTCTTTCGATGACCCCATGACTTTGGTTTCCAATTTGGAGGCTTTCAATGGATTTTCTAGCATGTCTCTTTGTAGTGTCCAGGTTTTTGGCAATGGTCACACCAAGGGCGTCCCTTGTTCTGACGATTATCAGGATTGGCGCCATGAGACTGTCCTCAGGCAGCCAGGGCATATGATTCCTCATCTGATGATAGAGTTGGAGAGCCCATCATAACCTTTTTTCTGCTTTCTTCAAGATGAACTTCAAAGAATGCTTCTTTGACCTTAGGATGGGGCTTGGTGCTCATGATTCGGCTCCGGACTGCATCAAGATTTTTGTTGAGGCCATGAAGAAATTTAAAGGTTCTCTTGTTCTCCACAATAGTACGGTATAGAGTAGTAACATCGGTGCACTTCCAAGCATATTCTTCGAACAGATCCAGCTGCTGCTAATAGCGTGTGAGAGTGTTGAAGTATTGAGTGACAGAGGTATCATCTTGGTAGAGATCATAAAGGCAGCTTCAATAGCAAACAGTTCTGAGGTATTTTTAGAACTTGAATAGGAGTCTTTGACAGCATCCCACAATTCCTTTGCAGTGGCATATAAAAGAAAATTTTCTCCTATATCGTTATTCATAGAACTTATCAGCCATGATTTAATCATATGATTATCGGTTTTCCAAGTTTTGTACGTAGGGTCATCTTGTTTTGGAGCAGAAACTTCACCAGTGAGATATTCCTCGCCAATATACATCACCACAGATTGGGACCATTGGAGATAGTTGTGTCCATTGAATTTGTGGCTGGTAACCAGAGAGATAGCTTCATTGCCGTGAGAGAGAGCTGGAGCAGAAAGGGACTGATCTGATGAGGACGTCTTGGAGGTTACCTCTGAAATGGAGCTGTCTTTTTCGGCAGCCATGGCAGACAAGGATGGACACACAGAGAAGAAAAAAAAAATTATGGAAGACCTAGGAGGAACCCTGCTCTGATACCATGTGAAGTTTGGAATATTTTGTGTGTTTGTATTATTACAATTGAGAGAATATTTATACAGCCTAGAAGGAAGAGAGAAATCTACTCTTATAAATATACAATCAGCTAATTCTAGAAAAAATAAAATTAGGATCTGCTATTTCTAGAAAGAATAAATATACATGATATTTGGTATTAATACCAAACTGATTCCCTATCTACAGCTGTGGTCAAATTCCTAATTTAGGAAATAAATCCACATTTACGAAAATGAAAAACAAAAGTGAGAGGAAGAAGATGACGAACACACCGAGAGAAGGAAAAGAATATGTATTGATGTTACAAAAAATTGTCATCGGTTGATTCTTGAGCTTGACAATTGATGATGATCACGAACGAAATCTCCGGTAACAAAAATAAAGGTATTGAGGTGTGCCCTTGTCGCCCATCTGATACTTAAGTTAGTAAAATGGAGAAATATAAGCGTAAGGCTTTAAATTGAATGTAAGAACATTCCCAAATAATGAATTAGAACCTATATTTATAGAGGTATGTAGCACACTCTTGATAGGATTAAGATACTTGAAGCATTGTCTGTTTAAGAGATGCAAAAGACTTGAGTATTTCAATATGAGTGGGAGTTGTTAGCTAGTTAGAATCCAATCTTATCGGAGTTGGATAAGTTTGAAGTTGGTGTTGGAATTTGGTTTGGAAAATGAGACTCAGTATGAAAAAGTGACTTTCATGTCAATTTCGACCAAATATTCGGATTTGATCCGATAGTCAAATTATGAATATAAATAGGCTACTTGTTCTACTCGTCAATTAGATCGTCATGGTATATCTGGAATCTCAAAATTAATTCCGGATAAATGAGAAAGTGCGGTCCAAATTTGGATAGAAAAGAGGAAATACGGACTGGAAAATGGCTATCTTCATCGCTCGAGTGGTGAGACTGTCACTCGAGCGACAGTCTAGCGACAAGCTAGCGATAGAAGGTCTGATGCAAATGTGTTACTGTCGCTCGAGTGAGATTTCAGCGATAGGCTAGTGACAACAAATGATGTGACCTTTGGCAAAGGTTGCTGAGTTTGGGGTGCGACATTTCACTCACAACATTGTCTCTTCTATATAAAGGACCCTTTGGACGTCTGTTAAGCATCACATATCATCTGCATTGACCATAACATCAAAAACTTTTGCAATATACTCTCCAAAAGTCATTCTAAAATTGTTTTTCATGCAGAGAGAAAACTTTGTTCTAAATTCGTTATTGCTTGTGGTTTGAAGTACTTCTACCACATGTTGTATCCGTTGTATCTTAGGAGACAAGTGCCGTAGTCCGTTAGCACCGTTACGGGGCAATATTATCTTAAGGAGAAAGTGTTTTCACTTACCTCGGATTTCGTTTTCCCTTTTGTTTTCTTCTTTTTACTTCTTTCTTTAAAGTTTAATTACGCTCCTGCGAGTTAAACTTGAATATATCCTTGTCTTGAACAACCATTTACACTATCACCTCAACGAACTTAAGACAATATCCGTTTTTGGTTATTACATTCTTTCTTCATCTTTAGAATAAGCCTTTGTGTGCTATTATTTTCTTTCTATATTTTTGTACATTGAACTTCTATTTATAACAGAAATGAATCATGTTAAGACTACTTCAATTCAAATAACAAATGGCACAAACCATGTGATTTGCCTTTGGCCATACCTATATCAAACTCTCACATCTTATATGGAAAAATATCGGAGAAGTTTGCAGGTGTAGATTTTAAAAGATGGCAACAAAAGATGTTGTTTTATAGTACTACTTTGAATTTGACAAAGTTACTAAAAGAAGGGCTCCTGCTGTACAAGAAGGAGAAAATAATTGTAAGTCGATTATTGCGTTAGATACATGGAAGCATTCAGATTTCCTTTGCAAAAATTATATCCTAAATGGAATGGACAATACACTTTATGAAATGTATAGTTCAATGGACTTGGCCAAGGATCTATGGGATTTGTTGGAAAATAAGTACAAGATCGAGGATGACGGAATAAAGAAGTTCATTGTTGGCAAGATTTAAGACTACAAAATGATATACCCCAAAACCTTGATAAGTCAAGTACAAGAACTTCAAGTTCTACTTCATGATATATATGCTGAAAAGATGAAATTATGTGAGTCTTTCCAAGTTGCAGTCATAATTGAGAAACTCCCTGCTATGTGGAGAGGTTTCAAGAATTATGTCAAGCACAAAAGCGAGGAGATGAATTTGGAGGAATTGATAGTCTGATTGAGGATCAAGGAAGACAATAGAAACATCGAAAGGAAATCTATTGTTCAACTTGGAGCAAATCTTATTAAAACTAGTTCGAAGGTTGTCAACAAGAAATGAAAGATCTCCGCTGTGGTACCAAAAAAAGACAACTCCAAGAATGTCAAGAAGTTTGAAGTCAACTGTTACAATTGTGGAAAAGCTGGATATCGCTCTAACATTATAAGATGAAAGTTGAAAATCAACTTGGTAAACGAATAAAAAGTATTCATAGTGATAGAGGTGGTGAATACGAGGCACCGTTTGAAAAATATTGTTCCGAACATGGAATCATTTATCAAACAACGACACCTTACTCACCTTAATCAAATGGTATTGCTGAACGTAAAAATAGAACTCTTAAAGAGATGATGAACTCAATGTTGATAAGTTCAGTTCTACCTCAGAACTTGTGGGGAGAAGCTATTTTATAGACTAATAGCATTCTTAACAAGATACTCCTTAAGAAAATGGAAGAAACTCCATATGAAATATGGAAATATCATCATCATTCTTATCAATACTTGACACTGTAGGGGTGTTTGGCTAAGGTTGAAGCACTTAAGCCCAAACAAGTAAAAATCGGCCATAAGACGATTGATTGCATATTTATTGGGTGCGCCAATAATAGTAGTGCATATCGTTTTCTTGTGCATAAATCTGAAATTCAAGGTGTACATGAAGGAACAATAATTGAATCGAGAAATGCATCATTCTTTGTGAATATCTTTCCATATATGAACAAGGAAAATGCAAGTTCAAATAAAAGTACTTATGATAGTGCAAATGGCACTTCAAATGAGGAAGAACCAATGCGTAGTAAAAGGACTAGAATATGTACTTCGTTTTGGCCCAGATTTTCTAATCTATATGGTAGAAAATGAACTAAAGACTTTTGATAAAGCAATGTCTACGCCGGAAGCACCGCATTGGAAAGAAGTTATCAATAGTGAGATAGATTCTATAATACAAAATCATACTTGAGAGTTAGTTGATATACCTCTTGGGAATAAGTCTGTAGACTGTAAATGGGTTTTCAATAGGAAACTTAAACCGCATGGATCCATTGACAAATATAAGACTAGATTAGTTTTCAAGGGATATAGACAAAAAGAAAGACTTAACTTCTTTGATACTTACTCACCGATAACTAGAATCACCTCAATAAGGTTGTTAATTGCTATTGCAGTATTACATAACCTTGAAATTCATCAAATGAATGTAAAGACGACATTTCTAAATGGTCAGTTAGAAGATGAGATATACATGGAACAACGTGAAGAGTTCTTCTCTCCTAATCACAAACAAAAGTTTTGTAAATTAGTCAAATCCTTGCATGGATTGAAATAAGCCCCCTAAAAAATGGCATCAAAAGTTTGACAAAATAACGTTGTCTAATGGGTTTAAGATAAATGAGTGTGATAAATGTGTATACATTAAACATACACCAAAGACTTACGTGATTGTATGTCTATATGTAGACGACATGTTGATAATGGCCAATAGTCACGAAACAATGATAAACACCAAGAGAATGTTAACAAAATATTTTGATATGAAAGACTTGGGTGTGGCTGATGTAATATTATGGATTAAGATCTCTAGAACATCAGAAGAAATTATACTTTCTCAATCTCACCACATTGAGAGTATACTTAAAAGGTATAATATACTTGAAGAAAGTCTCGCATAAACCCTGTTGACAAAAGTTTATACTTAATAAAAAAATACGGGTGAATGCGTGTCACAACTAAAGTATTCACATGTTATAGGTAGTCTTATGTATATTACAAACAGCACTAGATCGGACATAGCATTTGCTGTGAATAAACTTAGTAATTTCACAAGTAATCCAATCCATGATCATTGGAAGGCTTTAACAAGTTTTTTAGGTACTTGAAGTATACTTTAACCTATGGATTACAATTCACAAATTATCCTGTGCTATTAGAAGGATATTGTTATGTGAATTGGATATCGGATATAAAAGATTCTAAGCCTACTAGTGGTTATGTATTAACGATTGGTGGAGCTGCTATATCATGAAAGTCGACAAAGTAAACATGTATAGCTCAATCAATGACGGAATCAGAGTTTATTGCTTTGGACAAAACTGGGAAAGAAGCATAATGACTTCGTAACTTCTTAGAAGAGATTCTATGTTGGCCTAAGTCGATACCTGCTATTAGTATACATTGTGAAGTCAATCAGCAATTGGAAGAGCTCAAAGCAGCATTTATAATGGTAAGTCTAGGCATATACGTCGTAGACACAATACCATTAAGCAACTGATCTCTAATGATATAATCTCCGTAGATNTTTAGTATACATTGTGATAGTCATCGGCTATTGAAAGAGCTCAAAACAGTATATATAATGGTAAGTCTAGACATATACGTCGTAGACACAATACCATTAAGCAACTGATCTCTAATGATATAATCTCCGTAGATTATGTGAAATCAAAGGAGAACATCGTGGTTCCACTTACAAAAGGTTTACCTAGAGATCAAGTAAGTTTTCTATCAAAAGGAATTGGATTAAAGCCTACTACGTAAGGATCTTTGTAATGGTAACCCTATCTTGTTGACTGGAGATCCCAATATCTTGGTTCAAGAGGACAACTAAATTATGAAAATCCAATGAAGCACTTGGGAAAATGTTTCCTAACTATTTTATATGATAATTAAAAGTGCTTTCTACAGAATGTTAAGGTTAAGATATATTTTAAACGATTCATATATCTTGATTAAGTTAAGTGGAGTGAGGGCAAAATACTCATAATAAGAGATTACCTATGTAAGTGTGAGGTGAGACCGCCCCAACGAAAATTGTTCAAAGGCCAAAAATGTCTAAAAACTTATGAAACCCAAGAGTGGTTTAGGGTTAAATTAAACCAAGTCATGAGAACCATGAATGATTTAGGAAAGAAATTTGTATGAGTATTATTGTCTTGATTTACACCAACGGCTGAATGATTCAAGACATCACATTCACTAATTAGCCAAGTAAATCTGATAGTATTTTACTAAGGAAGGTTCAAAGCCGAAAGCTACCTTATCTGATATAGTGTTTTTTTACTCTCTCTCCAATGTATCATATTTCTACATAGCATGAGCATATTCAAATGTCCATTCATACATGGGATTGTTGGAATATGGTTTAGAGAGTGAAATTAAATATGAAAAAGTGACTTTCGTGTCAATTTCGAACAAATATTTGGACTTGATCCAATAATCAAATTAGGAATATAAATAAATTAACATGTTCTACTCGTCGAGTAGATCATCGTGGTATATTTGAAATTTTAAAATCAATTCCGGATGAATAAGAAATTGCGGTCCAAAGTTGGATACAAAAGATGAAATATGGGATGGGAAATGGCCATCTCCATCGATCACCTATCGCTCGAGCGGTGAGATTGTCACTCGAGCGACAGGCTAGAGAAAAGCACTGATAAAATGATAACACTGTCTCTCAAGCGAGAGGTCATTAACAGTTTAAAGTTTAATTATGCTCCTACGAGTTAAACTTGAATATTTCCTTGTCTTGAACAATCGTTTACACTACCGCCCCACAGATGGAAGTAGAGTCCTGCTAGAGTAAGGGGACAAAGGTATAAACTCAAAGTGACGTGAAATCATCATGTGCGGCAATTAAGCCCGACGAAGGACACCGAAGGAAACTCCCAAGATAACTAGAAACAACCTCGGGCATGTTGTTCGGTGTTGGTCAAGAAATGACCACGTAAGTCCTCGTGCATTCATGTTCAGAACTCAGGATGTTACTTGGAATGCTCGAGGTTCGAAGATGAGATGTGGATTTCTTAGGTCGAGTGTTGACTGCTTGAGGTCAATTAAAGGATGTGTTGATAGGCCCCCGAGTCATAGATCTAGAAAAGAAAGGTTCGATCTTATAAGATTGATCATTTTACTTGATGATTTTTAGGGTTAATTTTTGCTTGAATGTACGAAGTATTTGCAAGGGTGCTTATGGCAAGGCTTTGAGTATTTGTATGAAGCAAGGCTTTGAGGTGCTTGCACGAGGCAAGACTTTTCTTCTTCTGATAATAAACAATCAACAAGCTAAGGCTAGCCTTCAATAATGAGAAAATCACGAGCTAGAGCTCGAGTTCGATATTAAGAAAACCACAAGCTGAAGCTCGACTTCAATAATAAAACCACGAGCTGAAGCTCGCCTTAAATATTGAGAAAATCACAAGTTAGGAGTCACCTTCAATAATGAGAAAACCATGAGCTAGGGCCCGCCTTCAATAATGAGAAAATCACAAGTTAGAGCTTGCCTTCAATAATAAGAAAACTACGAGGCAAGGCTTTGAGGTGCTTGTAGAACGCTCACAAGAGATATTGCCAGGCAATACAATGATAAATCCAAATGAGCAAGTTTAAGCTATTACAAGTAAAAGTGGAATACAATTGTCAGAGATACATGTGAAGAGTCTAGACAAAAAAGACAGAGATAGAAGTTGAAGAGGCTCATGAAGAGGAAAAAGCCGCACCAGTTGAAAAATAGGAGAAAGAGAGAAGAAAAATTTACAGTAAGAGCACCAAGTCCCATCAAAGTTTATGTGACACCAATTCCCTTTCCTTAATGCTTGTAGAAGAAGAAGTTAGACAAGCAATTTGCCAAATTTATGGAGATTTCAAGAAATTGCACATAAACATCCCTTTTGCGGATGCAATAACACAAATGCCCAATTATGCAAAATTTCTAAAAGAAATCATGTCCAACAAGAGGAAGCTGGAAGAACATAAGACCATCTACCTGAACGAGGAATGCAGTGCAATTCTCTTAAAAAATCTACATCCTAAGCTAAAAGACCCAGGGAGTTTTACTATACCGTGCACTATTAGTTCTAATTATTTTGAGCATTCTTTATATGATTTAGGTGCTAGTGTTAACTTAATGCCACACTCGGTCTCTTGGATTGGCAGAAGCTAAACTTACCCCAATTTCATTGTTACTGGCTTATAGGTCTATCAAAAAACCAAAGGGAATTATTGAAGATGTGCTAGTCAAGGTTGATAAGTTTATCTTCTCGACATATTTCATTATTTTGGATATGTAAGAGCATTCAAATATTCCTCTAACCTTGGAAAGACCTTTCTTGGCTGTTGGGAGAGCACTTATTGATGTATATGATGAAAAAATGATTCTTCGAGTTGAAAATGAACAGGTCATATTCAATGTGTTCAAGGCAATGAAACACCCATTAACTTCAGATACTTGTTGCCAACTGGATATTCTTGATGAGCTTGTGGTCGATACATTTGAAGCAACACATCCAGCCATTCTATTAGAGGCAACAAAGGTAGAGAGGATAGAATGTACTGTATATTTGGCTGAACAACCAATTGGAGAGAGATATTGGCAATACGAGTCTCTTGGTTCCAATCCTACACCACCAGTACCTTCAGTGGAGAAAGCACCGGCTCTGGAGTTAAAACTCTTACCATCCCATCTCCATTATGCATGTTTGAGGGACTCTACAACTTTACCAGTAATCATTGCTAATGACATCACAACAGATGAGCAAAATAAATTATTTGGGGTACTTCGGAAGCACAAGACTGCAATTGGATGGACTATAGCTGATATTTGAGGAATCAATCCTACTCTTTATATGCACAAAATCTTGATGGAGGATAAGTCTAAGCCATTTGTGGAGGGGCAGCACAGATTGAATCCAGCTTTAAAGGAAGTAGTAAGAAAAGAAGTGCTGAAATTGACAATGTGTTCAAGGCAATGAAACATACATTAACTTCATATACTTATTTCCAGTGGATGTGCTTGATGAGCTTGTGGCCGATACATTTGATGTAATAAATCTAGCCATTCTATGTGAGGCAGTCACACAATCTGAGGCAACAAATGTAGAGAGAACAAAATGTATTGTACATTTGGCTAACAACCAATTGGAAAGAGACATTGGCAATATGATTCTCTTGGTTCCAATCCCACACCACTCGTACCTTCAGTGGAGAGGGCTCCAACTCTTGAGTTAAAACCCCAACTATCCCATCTCCATTATGCATATTTAGGAGACTCTATAACATTTCCAGTGATAATTACAAATGACATGACAGAGAATGAGGAAGATAACTTGTTGGGGGTACTCTGGAAGCATAAGACTGCAATTAGATGAACCATAGACGATATTGAAGGAATCAGTCCTACTCTTTGTATGCATAAAATCTTGATGGATAATGTGTCTAAGCCATTCGTGGAAGGTCATAGCAGATTAAATCCAACCTTGAACGAAGTAGTGAGAAAAAAAAAAGTGCTAAAATTGCTCGATGCAAGAATTATCTACCCATTTCAAACAGTTCTTATGTGAGTCCAGTACATGTGGTGCCTAAGAAAGGGTGGGACTACAGCAGAGAAAAACGAGAACAATGAGTTGATACCAACACGGTTCGTAACAAGATGGAGAGTGTAGATTACAAGAAACTAAATAATGCCACCAGAAAAGATCTCTTTCCATTACCTTTCATTGATCAGACGTTGGAAATGTTAGTAGGCTATTCTCATTATTGCGTTTTAGACAGATATTCAGGGTACAATCAGATATCCATTGCTCCTGAAGACTAGTAGAAAACAACCTTCACATGTCCCTACGATACTGTTGCTTTTAGAAGGATGACTTTTGGCCTGTACAATACACTTACGACCTTTCAGCTTTGCATAATGGCCATATTCTCAGACATGGTGGAAAAGTACATCGAGGTATTCATGGACGACTTTTCAGTATTTGGAGATTTATTTGATGACTGCTTGAAACGTTTATCGCTCGTATTACGAAGTTGTGAAGAGAAGACTCGGGTGCTCAATTGGGAAAAGTGTCACTTTATGGTGAAAGATGGGATATTGTTGGGACATTGAATTTCTTCATAGGGTATTGAGGTCGACAAAACAAAGATACATGTGATTAAAAAATTGCAGCCACCTACCTCAGTTAAAGGATTATAAGCTTTTTGGGGACATGTGGGGTTTTACAGATGATTCATCTAGGACTTCTCAAAGATTACAAAACATCTGTGCAATCTATTGGAGAAGGATGTGTCATTTATCTTTTCTGATGAGTATTTAAATGCCTTTAACACTTTGAAGGAAAAGTTAACATCTGTATATGTTATAGTGGTAATAGATTGGAAACTACTTTTAGAGCACATGTGTGATGCCAGTGATTTCGCAGTGGTAGCAGTGCTAAGTCAACGAAAGGAAAAGGTCTTGCATGCTATCTACTATGCCAGCAAAACTTTGACAGATGCTCAAATCAACTACGCAACAATTGAAAAGGAAATACTGGCAGTGGTATTTACCGTTAACAAATTTTTTTCTTATCTAATTGGTTCAAAGGTGATAGTTTATACAGACCATGCAGCTTTGAAGTATTTATTCGAGAAAAAAGATAATAAACCTAAGTTGATTATGTGGGTTCTGTTACTGCAAGAGTTCGACGTTGAAATTTGTGATAAGAAGGGCAAACCAAATTATCAGGAGATGTATGTTGAGGATGAGATGAAACCGATCCTTTCAAGAATTCATGCTTCAGCTTATGGAGGACACTTTGGCCCAACTAAAATAGTAGCGAATGTGCTTCAAAGCGGTTTCTTTTGGTCAACATTATTTAAGGATTGCCACAGTTTCTGCAGATCTTGTAATAAGTGTCAGCGAACAGGTAACATTTCTGCCCCGACATGAGATGCCATTGAACAACATTCTGGAAGTAGAAGTTTTTGATGTTTGGGGTATCGATTTTATGAATGGGGGTCATTTCGGGCCAACAAAAACTGCAGCAAAGGTGCTTCAGTATGGGTTTTATTGGCCAACACTATTTAAGGATAGCCACAGTTTCTGCAGATCTTGTGATAAGTGTCAAAGAACATGTAACATATTGGCCCGTCACGAGATGCCACTAAACAACATTTTAGAGGTGGAACTATTTGATATATGGAGAATTGATTTTATGGGACCTTTTCCGTCATCCTATAACAATCGATATATCCTAGTGGCAGTGGACTACGTCTCCAAATGGGTGGAAGCTAAGGCGTTACCCACCAATGATGCAAGGGTAGTAGTAGATTTTACAAAGAAAAATATTTTCAACCGCTATGGATCTCCAAGAGCCATCGTAAGTAATGGTGGAACTCACTTCTGCAATAGGTTATTCCAGGTTGTGCTTGCTAAATATGGGATACAACGTCGAATAGCCACACCCTATCACCCTTAGACAAGTGAGCAGGTTGAAACTTCTAACAGACAGTTGAAGAGAATTCTGGAACTCACGGTGAATGCATCTCGAAAAGATTGGTCCAAAAAAATTGGGTGATGTGGGCCTATTGCACCGCTTACAAGACGCCGATTGGAATGTCGCCATACCGAATAGTATTTGAAAAAGCTTGCCACCTACTAGATGAGTTTGAGCACAAAGCATACTGGTATTGAAGCAGTTGAACATGGACTTAGAAAAGTTTGGAGAAACAAGAATTCAACATCTTCATAAATTGGAAGAATTTAGAAGAGAAGCTTATGAAAATGCATCCACCTACAGAGAAAAGACGAAGCAGTGGCATGACAAGAGTATTCGACAACGAATTTTCAAAGTGGGGGATCAAGTGATCTTGTACAACTCCAGACTTAAGCTATTCCTAGGAAAATTGAAATCAAGATGGTCTGGACCTTTCACGTATTCCAAGTATTTCAATACGGTACAATTGAATTACACCACCTTACAAAGAGAAATTTCAAGGTTAATGGATAACACATCAAACACTACGTAGATGATTTTCCCACCGCTAAAGACAGCCTTGGACTAGTTGTCAGATAATAACCGCGACACAAAGTCAAGCTAATAACTTTAAAAAATGCTTCTTGGGAGGCAACCTAAGCTTTCTTTCTTTTTATTTATTCTGTTTTTGAGTTTTAGGATAGTTGAGTTTATTTTAAATTTATTTGTGACTTATCATCCATACCTATTTCCCTTGGGTTTTCGATATGTTAGTTGGTTAGATGTTAGAGCTATGTAACACTTATTCCAGTTATTTGATTTTTCAGAAACATGATGTTGCACAACATTTAAGCCAATATTAAACAAGGAGCCAACGGGAGCAATATGAAAGCTAGCCATTGAATTACAAGCCATATCATAAGAGTTTTTTCTTCACTTTTTTTTTCACTCCTTTATATGCGGATTTATGATTAAAAACATTGAGAACAATGCCTAGTTTAAGTTTAGGGGTGGAAAACATGAGTTTTCATTTTCATGTGTTTTTGTGTGCTTTTATTGCTGTAGCAAAAAGAGAGAGAGAGAGAGAGAGTTTGAAAAATTGAAAAATTTAATTTTTTTTCTTGTTACGTGCTTGTGTAAGTTAGTTGGCCTGACAGTCAATAATGAATATATTACATTATGAATTGATCTATGAATGGTGAATACATTGCATTTTTAGATTATTTTTTTCTTTTTCATGTGAAATTTGATATATATTGAGCACATGAATTAAGTTAAGCACTGTGTAGGAATGAGTTGATTTCATAATTGGATATGTTGGAATGGTGGACCACAGATGTTAAACCCAAAACCACTAAATTTTATATTTTTGGACTAAATTTAGAATAACTTGGGGGGATTTCACTATTATAAGAAGATGTTTAGATAAATATGGATTCCATGTGTGATATTAAAACTCTTTTGTGGATTGTCTAAAGTTAATATGATGTAATTGAGTGAAAATCTCAAGTTAGAGGTCGTTTTACTTGAACTGATGTTAAATGAGGGATATTGCACTAATCAATGCATTAAAAGGTATTTTATTTGGAAATTTCTCTTCGTAGCCTTTATGATTCGATCAATTAAGCCTACAAGGGTTTTTAAAATTTGATGCCCTATGATCATCTAACTTGGGAGTCACATCTAACTTGAGAGTCATCGGCTGAAAGTTTGTTATATGAGTCATTTAGAAAGCTTAAGAGAGAAAATAATAAATAAAAAATTGATGAAATAAAGAAAAAAAGTGAGAAAAAATAGAAAAAGAAGGTCCATGAAACAAAAGACGCTCTAAATGCATTGATTAAGTCATAAATACTTGTCTAAGAAAATTTGACATTTGATAGGAGATTTTTAGCCTAGTTAAGTTCTAGAGATTGAAGCAATTCAACTTAATGGAGAATTCTTGTTTATTGTCATGTTGAACTGCAATTGGTGAGATTTACCTAAATTAGAGAGGTGAGGATAATAGAAAATCCAACCTTAGTTCACACACTGGAAAAGAACAAAAATGATGAGTTTGGGGGTGTGTTGAATCTTACGAGTGATGAAAGAACATATTTGACCATTGAGGGTCGGGAATTGAAACAACTTATGAATTCATAATGCTATGCTTAATTCTTCACACACATACACGTCGATTTTACATTGGAAAAGTAGTTTTTAATTTTTGTATTGTGATTTTGAAGCTGTACATAGATTTCATATCCTAATCTCAATCCAGAGATAAAAAGCTAGGTTAGCTAGCCAAATCTTTTTGCTTTAATTGATTGGTTACAAATTAGGTAATTAGCATTGCATGTTTTTGTATTTATTAGGTTTTAGTTTTGTTTGAGGATAAACAACGATTCAAGGATGTAATAAGTGTAGCTTGTACACTTATTTGAGGACCAAATGATGATATTTTAGTGTCTTTTGGAAAAAAATCTATCTAATTTACGTTCTATTGTATTTTGTAGGTAAAACTTTATATTTGATGAAGAATTGGAGAAATGAATGCAAAATAGCGAAAAAGGGCAAAATAGTCAAGTCGAGATATCGAAGAAAGAAGAGTGGCACCCTAGTGCTACGAAAGCTAACCATCAGAGGTGTGGTGCTGAGACGCCCATAGAAGAAATGGACAAGAGGACACCACATGGTTTTTGGACACAGCATTGCGACATTACAAACGATGCCGTGGCTCCATCTGTAGATGTAGGTTTTTATTTTATTTTTTGGCCCATTTTGAAACCCGATAGGAAACCCTATATTCATACAACCGTGGAGAGGACTATAAGAGGGACATTACTTGACACTTTTGGGGTGAGCACACATTGAGGAAAAAAATACAACGAGAGATTGAAGAACGCAATTAAAGGAAGGAAATCATCAAGGAATTCAAGTTTGAAGCATTGATTGGAAGAGGAAGAAGAGCTTGGGGCAAGATTAAGGGTGTGTTCGGTAGAGATTAAATTGGATTAAAATTGAAAAAATAGCTGTTATTGTTGACTTTTATTAGACGAGTGAGACCCAATAACGACTATATTTTTAATTTTAATTGAATTTTAAGCCATACCAAACAAGCTCTAAATTCTTTTCTACATCTTTATCCAAACAATCTGGTGATATATTCAAAGACAATCTCTTGTGTTTATTTTTACATTATGAGTAACTAATTTTCATATTAGGGCAAAAAATGTAATTGACTTGTGATTCTTTATTCTTTTATCCAAGATTTTTGTGATTTATTCATATATGTGTTAGTTTTACCATGAGTTTAATGCATTGAATTAATTAATCATTAATTTGAATATTTTGTAAGTCTCTTACAAATTGAAATGTGAATTTGAGATTTAGACCATATAGTAATTCTGTAAACTATTATAATGTGTAGAGATACATATACTAATTATTTCGGTCATAATATGAATTTTACAAAAATAATGTTTCATTTAACTAAGATTGATTCACATAGAGCTATTGATATGATCCAGGAGTTGAGCTTGGCGAAGCCGAGCCCAGGACGAGACCCCGTTGATTATCGAAGAAGGCCCGATGACACGTTCAAGGGCAAAGCGGGTGAAAGAGGCAATGAGATTGCTCGCTTAAGCTATGATAAACGAAGTGTCAAAGTTATCAAGTCAAGAAACAAGTTTCATATTGGGCTTAGAAGAAGAAACCAAATGGATCAACTCGGTTCAAGCAGCGAACGAACAGTGTGGATGAAAATGGGCATAACTTTCAATTTGGTTGTCGAATTTTCGTCCGTGAATACATTTCGAAAATGACACGAAATTCTGCAGAAGGAAAAAAAGGGGTTCAATTTAAAACAATGCGACTGCATGGTGAAAAAATCATGCGTCCGCATGGAGATCTACCGAATGTAACACATTGGTTTCGAAATGTACCATGCGACCGCATAGAAAAGCACCATGCGGCTGTATGGCTATATTGATTTTTTTTTAAATACCTTATTTGATTAGGATTCTATTTTATTTGAGATATTTGTAATCTTAAGAGTCTATT
>CAIGRR010523392.1:0-10462 GCA_903798365.1 Fraxinus sp. 1973-6204
ATCGTTCTTTCTTCTCCATTTTCTTCAAATAGGATCCCTAACTAAAAACAAAAGAAAAGTAACACAAATTGAGTAAAAATTAATAATTTGACGACATGAAACCCAAGTTATTTAACATAAATAAGTGCACAAAATACACTTATCACCCTGCATACTTAGTGTTTATAAAGACACACCAAAAGGGTACGAAACAAATGAAAATTGAAACAAAAAAATTGAAATCACCCAACATTGCCAATGAAAAAGTAAAAACGAACAATTCCAGTAAGAAACACGAAGCAAAGTTGCTAAAGACACAAACTCACTTTAGAACTTTCAATAGCACTTTTCTTCTGGGCATAAATCTGGATTCGGTTTTTATTCCCCTTTATAGTGGGTTTCTCTCTTTGTAAATGGAGATGGAGATGTTACCTGCTTACCCTAGGCTGAAGTGGATATTGGATTTAGAGGAGAAATGAATTTTTTTGGGATGAGAAAGGATTTGGACATGAAAAGATTTGGTGAGAAAGGAATTTGCTCTTTCTTACTCTGTCGCATATAAGGTCCTAAAAAAGAAAGCGGGAAACACTGCAAAGTTTTTCGAATATAATAAATTAAACTAAAAAAATAGTAAAATTCAGATTAAAGCTAAAATTAACTGAACTTATCAAAAACAATAATCTTTGACAGCGGCGCCAAAAAATTGATCATTTGACAACCCTCAAGTGGATGAGCTCGTGATCAAGTAATAAAGTGATGAATATAGTGTTTGATTCACAAGAACTATGTATTTTATCGAGTTAAAATTAATTTCAATTTTAATCGAATAGAAAACAAATTTTGTGATTTTTCTATACTAATATCTAAATTATCAATTAAATTAATGAAAATAAATAAATGTATTTTTCAAATATGTGAGATTCATTGCTAAGATATCGAATCCCCTTGTTATTTCATTTTTAGTATAACAATTAAAATGTCAACTTGAAATCATTCATGTTGGTCAATGTTCCTAATTTAATTGAAAGTCTTTCTTGATAGCAATCAAATCTTTTCCCCTCATGTGACCCTTTTCTCTCTCGATGAAAGAAGCAAATATGATAAATGCATTAACAAGTGTTATAACATCTATTGAAACTATATAAAACATAGATGTATATCTCTATTCTTTATCAAATCTTAAATGTTTATTATATTGTATTTAAACTCTATTGTCTCTCTCGATAATAATAATAAAAATTACTAACAATTCAATTGATGATCAAGCAATTGAAAATAACAATAAAAATGATACTAAACATTTACGAATAAATCAAATTAAAGTCAAAATAATTAATTAAAAACTAAAAATATCATAACAAGAGTTCATGTCATCCTACTGATGTATAAAACTACCCTAACATATCAAAATTATATGAAATCATATTTAAGTGAAAAGACATAACCTGAATTTTTGATAAATTGAGAAAATGGAAATGAATTTTGAAATCTTAAATCTCATCAATGGTTTCTTGATGAATCTCCACTTGCGCCTTCTCTTCTTTACCCAAAAGTCAAGTTTGAATTTTCACTTAATTGAATTCTTACAAATTCCCTTCAATTCTCTCACAAAAAATATAATTTTTTCTCATTTGATGATAGTACTTAATAAATATTGAAGTATGAGATGTATACGAGAGGTCTCTAATATGTATTATACTATTAGGTATTTGTATGAGTAGAGAATTGGTTGAAAATCACATTCAAATTGATTTTCAAAAGAGTTCTAATCAAATAAGAAAAGTTGCCTTCGAGGATGGAATTTTTTTATCTCTACACAGCAATCAGTATTTTGGTCATAAACTTCTCTCCCAATATTTGGAGTTCAGTATTTTTTTCATAACTTGATAAATAATTGAATTCTTTGTGATTCTATTGACATTAGAGAGAAAGAATAGAACTTGGAAAGTGGTAACAATCACTATAATGTTTGATAGGAGATAGAAATACCTTTATTCTTTGCATAATCTTATAAATATTCTTGTGATTTAATGTATCTTTACTTGTTCCCATTTTTCATAGAGATATAGGAGGGTCATATACGAGGATATGCTTAATTCTACCCGAGATCGATTATTAAACGAAATAGGGAAAATGATTATATTTGAATAAGTGTAGTCTAAATCTTGGATTGTATTAAATTGGATGAATTTAGGGAAAAACGACGTCCTAATCTTTGTCAATTACTTAAGTTTCATAATTCTTCGCATTATTTAGTTAGATTAATTGAATAATTATTGATTTTAAATTGCTAATATATAACTTATCAAAAATTGCCATTCGATTAAAGTTAGGTTTTATTGGAACTAAATTAAATACGTAGTCCTCGTGAGATCGATAATTGGACTCATGTCCACTTTAATACTTTGACTATAAAATCACACACTTTAATGCTGGGAATGTACTTGGAGCCGAGAATAGAAGTTCAATTCCAAAATGGGAGGCTATAATCTGCAAGACTAAAAACAAATCATTGGAACCTAAAATAGGAATGGTAAAAAAGATTCGACAAACCCGATTCCCGTAAGACCCCATCCCGAACAGGGCGGGAATAACCCGCTTAATCGGGTATTCGGGGTGGGAAATTTTGCTCTGGGGCGGGTTCGAGGAGGGGACGGGTAATGGCCGCCCCGCCCCGTCCCATTTAATTTTTTTTTAGAATTTAATACTTTAAATGAAGATTTTCATTAGACCTAATAGAAAATGATAACTAAAATTATTTGTCTAAATCTAATGAATGGGGGAAATAAAAATAAATTATGAAAAAGTTCAAAAAAATTAAACAGAGTAGTAAATGGGGCAAGGACCTTGCCCTGCCCTGCCCGCCCTACCTTAAACGGGTAATGTGACAGGCATGGTATGAGGCGAGGAATTGCTTGGCGGGGCGGGAGAGGTTGTCCCGCCCCGTTGCCATCCCTAACCTAAAACTAAAAACAAATGCTATAGTGCGCCCCCTCCTATTTTAAGGATTTCTTGTTGTGTTTTGACCCAAATTCTAATGGGTATTGGAGCTTAAATTAGAGTAGTCTTGAAGAGATAAAATTGTGGACCGGGGCAAAAGTCGCGACATTTTTGCTAGCTAGTGCTCCGGTGACCCGACACTTGGTCACTCGCCGGCGCTGCTCTATCGCCCGCCTCTCGTTCGATAGGCTTATCTGGCCTGACCCATTTTCGATTTTGACACGATTTTGGACTCTTTTTCTTCTACAACTTGTTTTATATATATAGCAATCTGAATTCATAACGAGTGGTATCATAGCGAAAACACGAGATTCACCTTATGGCAAGTGAAGATGCGAACGGTTCTAGCGCATATGGATTTGGATGACGCCTTACTTGGCTTTGATAAGATGCCTGCTACTTGGACGTAGGGTAAAAGTAGCGTAGGGATCAGAAAGTCCAATCTCAAATTCATCTACATCTTGCAAATTAAGTTTTTTAGAATATTTTAAAAGAGAGAAGTTCCACTGCATTGTAGTTAAAGTTGGAGCAACTTTGCATGACAAAGAACTTGACCAGCAAGCTATACTTGAAACAGCATTTGTATTCTCATCCGATATATGAAGGCACATCATTGGATGATCACTTAACTATGTTCAAAGAAATCGTAGCCAATTTGGAGACATTGGAAGTTAAGTATGACGAGGAGGACTTGGCATTGATGTTGTTGTGTTCTCTTCCACCATCATATGTGACTTTTAGAGATACTATTCTCTATTGCCAGAATACTCTCACTGTGGAAGAGGTTTATGATACTTTACTATCTAAGGAAAAGATAGGGTGTCTTGCTAGAGGATCTGGGAATCATGCTGAAGGCTTGGTTGTGTGTGAGAGAAATCAAGATAGAAATCTTAGAAGAAATATGAGGGGCATATCGAAATCTAGACATTCTGAGAAGAGATGTCACTATTGTAAGAAGTAGTGGCATATTAGAGCTGGTTTCTACTCCTTGAAGAATAGAAATAAAGCTACTGGTGCTATTGAGAAAGGGAAGCAACCTGTTAATTCAACCAAGGTTGATGTTGTGGAAGATGGACAAAGTGAAGGAGAGCTTTTTGTGATTTTTGACATGGATTCCAAACCATATGAAGAATGAGTTCTTGACTCGGCTTGCACTTTTCATGTGTGTCCCAACAGGGACTGGTTTTCAACATATGAAGAAGTTTAGAGAGGTATAGTTATTATGGAAAACAGCATGCCTTGCAAAATTATCGGAGTTGGTNTGATTCAAATTCCAAACCTTGTGAGGAAGGGGTTCTTGACTCGGCTTGCACTTTTCATGTGTGTCCCAACAGGGACTGGTTTTCAACATATGAAGAAGTTTAGAGAGGTATAGTTATTATGGAAAACAGCATGCCTTGCAAAATTATCGGAGTTGGTACAGTTAGAATCAGAATGTTCGATGGGGCTATCAGAATACTTACAGATGTAAGGCATGTTCCTGAACTGAAGCGAAATCTTATATCTTTGAATGTACTTGACTCAAAGGGTTATAGCTACACTGGTAAAAATAGAGTTTTGAAGGTAAGTTAGGGGGTGCTCTTGTTGTCATGAAGGGACATTAAAGCTCTACACAGTTGTACATTTTGCATGGTTACACAGTAATTGGGGATGCAACAAATTCTACTTCTTCTTTGATAGATAATGAAATTACAAAACTTTGGCATATGTGGCTCGGGCATATGAATGAGAATGGAATGATAGAGTTGAGTACAATGAGACTTCTTGATAAGCAGAAGACCAGTAAAATAAACTTTTGTGAGCATTGTGTCTTTAGGAAACGGAAGAGAGTCAGATTCATGAAAGAAAGACACAACACGAAATGAACACTTAAATATATCCATTTAGATCTTAGGGGACCGGCCAGAGTACCATCAAAAGGAGGCTATTATTACTTGTTGACAGTGATTGATGATTTCTTCAGGAAAGTTTAGATATTCTTCTTAAAGCAGAAGGTTGATGTGTTTGGGACCTTCAAGGAATGGAAAACAATGGTCGAAAAATAGACTAGAAAGTACGTGAAATGTCTACATACAGATAATATGTTGGAGTTTTGTTTAAATGAATTCAATAGCTTTGTAGGACTGAAGGCAACTTGAGATACTTGATATTGCCTGAAACTCCTCAACAGAATAGTGTGGTAAAACGGATGAATAGAACTTTGAAGAAAAAAATTCGTTGTATGCTTTTAAACTCTGGAAGTTGCTACTACTCTTGTTTTCTAATTAATCGCTCACACTTAATTGCCATTGATAAAATAACACCATAAGAGGTATGGTGTACTAAACCTTCTTGTTTTTTTGATTTGAAAATTTTTGGGTGTCATGGTTATACTCATGTGGATAATGGAAAGTTGGAGCCTAGGTCTAGAAAATCATCTTTCTTGTGTATAAATTGTGGTATCCTGAGACAAAAAAGGTAGTTGTCCATAAAGATGTAGTATTTGATAAACTTCCTATGGTTTATGGTTCACCTCTCGGGAATTTTGATAAAACAAAGGAGCAAAATCATTCAACTTAGGTGGAGTTGGAAATTGGTTCAAAGGAATAATTAGAGGTTGCAAAATAGTCTACTACAGATCAGTCCAACTTGGGCTGACAAACAGTAATATCTTGCCTACTTTGTCTACACCACCAGCAACACATTATTCACTAGCTAAGGATAAACCTCGCAGATAGACTAGACTTCCACAAAAGTATGGGAAATCAGATTTGGTAGCTTATACATTAAGTGTAGTTGAAGACATTGATTCCATTGAAGAGCTTCCTACATATTCAGAGGCAATCGGTTGCAATGATTCTAACAGATGGATGATTGCTATGCAGGAGGAGATGAAGTCATTGAACAAAAATAACACTTGGGACTTGGTGAAATTACCTAAAGGTAAAAAGGTTGTTCGCTACAAATGGGTGTTCAAAAGAAAGGAAAGCACATCAGGGATTGAAGATGCTAAATACAAGACTAGACTGGTGGCAAATGGCTATAGTCAAATTCCAGGTGTTGACTTTACAGATGTGTCCTGAACAGTTGTGAAACATAGTTTCATCCTGAGGGGTGGCTAAGAATAACTTGGAGATTGAGTAGATGGATGTCAAGACAACATTCTTACATGGAGAACTTGAAGGGTTCACAGTCTACATGCAACAACTTGAGGGGTTCACAGTCTTTGGGAAAGAAGATTGTGTGTGCTTGTTGAAAAAGTCCTTGTATGGACTAAAGCAGTCAGCGAGATAGTGGTATAAGAGGTTTGATTCATTCATGACTACTTATGGTTTCTTCAGATGTAATTGTTGATGTATGGATAATTTGAAATCTCGAAATTTTGATCATAACAAACAAGTTGGTCTTATTTACCAACGAGTTGAATTCAAATGATTATAGTTTTTTAATGCGTACAAAGGAAAATTGATCAATGATCGTCAAAAGATCAAAAGCTACCATCATAAACCAAACTCTTGAAGAAAGTCAAGATCGAATCCACATTCAAGAAATTAAGAGCCAAACTTCGGAGCAAGATCAAATTCTTGTCTTTATTAGCTAAAAATACAAAAGTACTAACACCTTGAGGGATAGAAAGATTGGCAGATTGTATTCGAGTCAAAGGGGTACATTGAGAAGGTACTTGAAAGACTCAATATTGTATTCTAATACTTGTTTGCATTTTGGTAGAAATTAAGACCGAGTTATTGGGTATGTGGATTCAGACTATGCAGGGGATCTTGATAAGACGAGATCACTTACAGGGTATGTATTTACCTTTGGAGATTGTGCTATTAGCTGGAAAGCTAATTTGCAAACTACAGTAACTTTGTCTACAACAAAAATATAATACATGGCCATTACAAAGGCATGTAAGGAGGCTATGTGGTTGAGAGGATTGATTAGTGAAGGCTTGCAAATGTCTACTATATTCTTTGATAGTCGAGTGCAATTTTCTTGACTAAGGATCAAATGTTTCACGAGAAGACTAAGTACATTGATGAGAGATATCTTTTTGTGCATGATGTGATTGCTCGTGGTGATATTGTAGTAAGCAATATTCATACCAAGGATAATCCTGCTGATATGATGATAAAAACACTTCCTATTGCTAAGTTTGAGCATTGTTTGAACTTAGTGGGTGTTTGTCATTGATTTAGTCCACTGGGGCTTGGTTGAAGCATGAGATATGATATTTACTTGAAGATGTTTTTTAATNACCACTTCCTATTGCTAAGTTTGAACATTGCTTGAACTTAGTGAGTGTTTATCATTGATTTAGTCCATTGTGGCTTGTTTGGAAGATCATCGAATCGTGTTTATTGGTTGAGTCGTGACTTGAAATTCCTTGTGTTGGAATTTGGTTCAAGGTGGAGAGGGTATTGGAGTCTAAATTGGAGTGGTCTTGAAGAGATCAAAATTATGGACCAGAGGTTTGACCTGAATTCCAGCCATGATTGGAAAAGATTTCATAGGTATCATTGGATACAACCCCTCGAGATCTATCTTCCGTATTAAAATTATTAGAACTCTCACTATTATATTTTGCATGCTTGCTAATTTTTAGCTACAATTTTAAATGTGAAATGGTAACTTGTGAAGTGCATTAACTTGACAAGAGGTTTGCTTCTTTAACATATATGTCATTTTATTTAAAATGTTTATACTCCATGAGTGGTTGTTGCTATATTTATTAGGCTTTAACGTGTTAGCTTAAAATTTATTGCAATGTTATTCCTTTCACAGGTTACAAGCATTGGGATAAATACGAAATGGGGATTACTGTGGCTAGTATATTAGAGAATAACTGTGAAGAAACACAATTGCTAGTTATTTTCATTGGAATTCCTGAACTTTTACACTGGGTGCTAAGTTTATGTTGTATATGTGGCTCATATAGAGTGGAACACAAATTTACTGGATCAAAAATGTCGATACTAAAGTGGTACGGTACATGTGTATTTTTCTTGTATGGGCCATAAAGTCTTGTATGGGCTTGGGTTAGAGTTAGTATAAACATTGTTGATGTAACTATTCATACTGAATAAAAATCTTCGATTCGCTCCTTGTGGACGTAGGCGCATCTCCGAATTATGTTAAATACTTGTATTGATTTCTCTATTTCACTTCTTTATTATTTTGCATTTAACATCCAACAGTGTAGCTGCATAAAGTGTTGACATTTTCGTGTTTTAATAAGTTTAGTTATGATTAAATGAGGTTGCAACATTTATTGGTATTGTTGGCTTTCCATGGCTGTATGGGTACTTGTTGTCCTTGTGATCAGGTAACTTTAGATTAGTAAATGGTTCAATATGTGATCTCATTTTTTGTAGTGCTAGAGGTGAACTTTACTTTTTAATTGATCAAATTTTTTACCCAAAAAACCAAGAATCCAGATAATAGTTCAGTCCAAGTAAGGAAGATTCAATTGAGGACGAAGGGAACAATTTTGGCAAGAATCAGTTGTATATCTTATTCATGAGGATGGAGAGTTATTTTTTTTAGGTACATAATAATAGATATAGAGCTTGCTATACTCTTTTTTAGTTTATATGTAACCGTACTTAGTGAATGATTTTTATTTATATTTTGGTGAAATATTTTGGATTTAATGTTACATTGATTGACACTCTATGTCTTAATTAATTTATAGTCTTTTTTTCATTTTATAAATAACAAATAAAATTTATGAAAATAATTTAATTTCTCCATACGAAATTTTTCATTATTGAGACAAATATTTTAGGAATTTGAGGAAGTGATATGGCGCAATACCATAAAGAAAAAAAAGATTAAAAAGAAAACAAGCAAGAATATGAATTGGCAGAGGAACAAAATACTATATTAACAACCAATGGAGAGAAAATACAATTTATATAATATTCTGCTTACAAAACTGAATGAAGAGTCCACTATTTATAGGGGAACCATCCAAAACCCTAAAACATGGTAACTAGGTCGAAAAATCGCGTAAAATCGGAAAATAAGGAAAAAGATTCACTTTCGCTCGAGAGATAATTGGGCTTGAGGGACGGCTCAGCGACGGATTCGGTGTTCCAATTTTGTTCCTCTCACTCGAGCGGGAGTCAAGCTACCGTCCAGCGCCGTCAATCCATCATTTTTCTTCTTGGACCCTGTTTTGACATTTTCAAGCCCAATACTCTAAAACTCGAAGCTCTAGACCAAATTTGGATTGGATTTGAGTCACAAACCCAACAATCTCCACCTTGACATAAATTTCGGTGCAACGAACGAAGATCCAAAATTTCTCTACTTGAGAAAATGTCCGATTTTAGCGAAACACACTGAACTCTTCAAACTAAACCAAACCTCTCCTACACTAAAAAATACTCTTCCTCTTCCACCATATCCAAACACGGATACAAATGAACCCAAACCCCGGATTCCAAAATTCACAATGAATTAAAAAATTTACCAAATGGGTCGAAACACACCCTGTAGCAGAATCTCCACTAAATGCTTTAATTGAAGGCCCCTGACTAGACTCGTCACCTTCAACAACTCCAAAAGCATGCACNATCTCCACTAAATGCTTTAATTGAAGGCCCCTGACTAGACTCGTCACCTTCAACAACTCCAAAAGCATGCACATCCAGATCAACATCCCCATACTTATTTCCAATGGTCTCTCTTTAGTTGTGGAATACAATGGAACTGCAGACTGTGGTGGCAAAGCGGATTTACCCATATCTCCCAAACTTGACAGAGTAATATTCTTCAAAATAGTCCCAGAGCCAACTCCCAACATACTGTGCCAAACTGTATTTCCACCATGGTACAAAACCTATGCTAATGTTTCTTCACTGATTCTGCTCGACCTTGCAAGATGTATAACTGAGACTTTGTTCGTCCCTCCAATACAACACGGACATCCTTCTGAACCTTTAGAACTCCACCGAACCAGAGAACGTATACGCTCTTGAATCTAGGGTACTCAACGAGATGATATTCTTCTTCAAGTCTGGAACATGTCGAACCTGGTCAAGTGTTCTGTTTGTTCCATCCACCAACTTCAATCTGTCTTTCCCAATATCAGCTACACGACAAGATTCGTTGTTTTCCATAAAAACAGCACCTTGCATCCCGTTTCATATGATTCAAACAGATCCCGATTAGGACTCATGATATGAAACGCACAAGCTGTATCCAAAATCCACTCCTTGTCATGCTTGGGTTCTTCGTCAGAAATAGTCAAAAGATCTCCCTCACTCACAAAGTTCTCTCCGATGTCAGCTTTACCCGAAGTCTCTGATTGCCCTCCATGATTTGTAGCTGAATTACCCTTACCCTGTAACTTCTCGCAATCCCTCTTGATGTGTCATTTCTTCTTGTAGTAAAAGCAGAATCTATTGCTAAAATCCACCCTTGACTTATCCCTTCGCCGATCACCACAAACCACAAGATTTTTATCATTTCTAGAACCAGCTCCAACCAGATGCTT